>OZ014438.1:20224187-20300825 GCA_963966035.1 Acleris laterana
GTTTATATTATTAATTCACCAGTTCTACATTAACATACCTACCTACTTTTGCCACACTTTGAGTTAAGTACATCAATATAATGTCATAGAAATCATTTTGATGTATGCCACATTTTGCATTTTAATTTGGTAAAAGTTCGTACACTTTTACCCTAATTCCCGAAATAATTCCAGAACGGTAAAAGGCATTAATTAATGTTAATATAATACCTGGTTTCCTTGAAACTGTTGTAGATATGTAAATATAGAAGTAACATTATTTTATAGACACCGAAAGAAAATACACATAGACTCGTTTTTCTTTACTAAAATAATTAGCACTACCTACAGTTGAATAAGTTCGGAAGTCAGTTTAAGAAGTAGTAGTTGGTAGTAGGGCTCTTATTTATATATGGTTATATTTAAGTTATTCCTTCATATATACTAATATTATATGGTTTAAGTTATATATTTTAGTGTGGTTTATAAAAAACTTATACATTTGAAACTTAATCCGTGCAGGGTTATTAAGACATTTGGAAAAAAATGGCGAATCCCAATTACAAGTAATTTTACTACAGAGATGTCTACTCTCAGCGCTCGACATGCAACATGTTGTGGTCTTTATTAGTCGCGACCGTTTTTCACGTCGAATGTCACTGTGCTGTGGCTCGTCAAGGTGTCTAGGTGCGCAGAATTAATATAGAGATATATCTACAATACGAGATCATCTGGAAATAGGCCCAATCCCGAAATAAATGAGAATTGGTTCCCTGTCCCTGTTGTTTTAATGCTTGGGTTATCTTTGGTTTCGGATGCAACCCGCGCCTTTACTAGTCCTACTGTTGATTTATGGTATGATGAAGATGCTTTGAAAATTCCGGTGGTAATTATTAGGAGAAAAATATGAAAATTAGACTCACGAACAAATAAATTGCACCAAAGTACCCATGAACAACTCTTAAACAAAGTGATAGGTACAGTGAGATCGTCGGTGTTAAAAAAAACGGTTGGCGTAAATGTAAGAATGAGTTAACAGTTAAGCACGAGAAAGCGTGTTCGCCAGTCATGTTGCTCGGTTACTCGGTGGGCTGGGGCTTGACGTCTTCGCAGGTGGCCGGCGTGGCTGGCGTGGCCGGGGTGGGCTCGTCGGAGAACAGTGGGTTTTTCACCTCCATGTCGCCAGTCTGCAGTGAAACAAAAGTTTAAAAAACAAGACTTCAGTCAAAGTTAATAGTTAGGTATAATATAGTGATCCTTACTGATAGTAAAAGCGCCAGTCAGCATATAGTATATAGCTCCATGTGCCTCGGGCGAATGATGCTTATCATTAGTTTAGAAATTTTAGAGCTTATTAGTATTATCTAGGGGTCTGGAAGATGCCTGAAATTGTAAGTGGGTTCCGAGTGTTCCGACACTGATCGGCTCAGCAGGAAACGAGGAAGCTGACCGGCTGGCTGTGGGGGTCGCTTTTGACGGTGCTGAGACTGTTATTGCTCCTGATTTGTCGAAGGTAGTCGCTCGGTAAATGGATATAAATGCAAATCTTATGGTTGCTGGAAGAAATATCTTGGCGAACGGTCTCGTGATAAAGGAATTTGGCTCAGTGTGAGTCTCCTCGTGTGCCTACCTTGGAAGATTGAGATTGTCAGCGCGCTTAGAATTTGGTCCCGAGACGTTAATTGAAATAAGTTTGCGGGTCTGATGAGGAAAGTAGCGGTTTGTTAGATTAGTGTAGACTTATGTAAGTTTGTAAGTTTTTTCGTTTGTTTTTGTTTGTTTGTCTTCGTAATATCTTTATTTATTTAAGTGTAGGTACTTAGAGAAGATTAAATTAAAACTAACTTATTTTTAATGAAACGTCTTTGGACTCGTGCAAAAGAGGAAAAGTGGTTTAGGGACTGTAGTATTTAATTCGTCTAATGTTGGCATCTTCCACGACGACGCCGTATCCTAGTTAGTAGGTACATAGTGACCCTGACTACGAAGCTAGCGATCCCGGGCAAATATTTGTCTGATGAACACGGGTATTTGTTACTGACTTCTTCTCTGAAACTAATTAAGTTACATAACTGGAATTTTTAACTCATTTATTTGGGCGACCATTTAGACTAATAGGTATTGAACTCTGTAAGTCCCATTTTCGCTAGTTACGTCCCATACCCCTACAGCCAAAACCACTAATACTTACTAAAAATCCGGAAAATATCTTAAACTAGCTTCTGCCCGTGTCTTCATCCGCGAAATTCCCTCGGGAACTTTTAATACGAGATAAAAAGTAGCCCATGTGTTAATCCAGGGTATGAACTATCTCCATTTCAAATTTCATCCAATGATCTGCAGCGTGAAGGAGCAACAAACTACACACACATACAAATTTTCACATTTATAATATTAATAGGATAAAAGCAGATTATAACGAATTTAAAAGGAAAACTATCACGACTAAGTAGACTTGATTGGTTCTTAGGATACTACTAGAAATCATCTAAGACAGCACCAACTATATGGCACGTCAATTAAAATGGTCTGTCTAACGACAGAACACATTACAAAATCTAATAAAAATTCTGCCTCCGTAAAATGTACAAACTTTATGAATCTTTTTAATTTAACTTAAATAAGTATCCATCAGAACAAAATTGGATCTCTTCTTAACCGATATTTTTGACTGCGCTTGATTAGCTGCTCCTGTCACCTTGCTACCAATAGATGACCATAACCCTCTTGGAGCCCCCGAAGGACCACGGGGGAAAAAAAACTACTCCACCAGAGCCGACTTTACTATTAAAAACTATATCTAATATTCTTTGGCATAATATTTAAGTCCTACTAGTTCATCAGTGGAGTCTGCAGTCTCCTGGTTTTACCAGAATATTTACACTATTATCAAAAACCATATAGGGTCAAACAGCAACACAGTTATTACTTAGTCGGTCCTTAAGTTCTGTCACAAAGGTTTAGTCAAATAAAACTAATTTTTGTTTATTTTTTAATTTTAAAATAAATTAAATTTAAAAGCTTAATTAAAGTAGGTACATTTTTAGGAACTAATCATCATTCCACATAGTGGCCGCAATTTCCGATACGATCTTTTAACATTCACGGCCGGCACCAATTAAAACACGCACGAGTTTTCTAAAAATTTCACTTTTTGAAAACGCTTTAAAGATTAGTCTTTGTTAACCTGGAAAATTTTCTATTTAATATTATGAAGCTTCTCATCTCTGGGTATGTTCAGAGACCAGCATTATTATCTTAACGACACTTAATAACCAGCTTATGAAGCACGAAAGTTGGTCTGTTTTCGTATTTCTGCAAATTGATGTGAAATCGTAAGGTCAATTTAATGAGACATGAAGATTGACCGGAGTATAAGCGGATCTTTAGTTGCTTGGAATACATTCGTATCAGTATTTAAAGATAAAAGTCTGGTCAATATGTCACGCAAATTTCGACTCAATACGAGAACTCTTACGAAAGTTGTAGCCGTTATCAGTATCGTGGTCGTGCGTGTTTTGACCCATGCTTTCCTGCCCCGAATGGGAATGCTTAAAGCTCGTAGGTACACCAAATTATTGCGATAGTAACGAACTCAAATTTCGCTTTTTTTATTCTACGAGTATATAAAATAAGGTTTTGATTGATGTACTACAAGTTTATGAAACTCTATTATTTATTTTTAAAATTATAATAAACCTTTGTGACAGAACTTAAGGACCGACTAGGTACACTTCACAAATGGGAAATACTGCAAGGGACCCGGGCCATTCTACTTTTCGTTGTACATAACTTTTAGCCACGTTCTCAGTAAACTATTTTTATTTAAAAAAACGGTGAAGTGGTGCGTTTTTTAACTTGAAATTCGAAAAGGGACGTAAATAAGCTTATATTTAGAATTAATCTAATTCATAAAAAGTTATTTGTAATAACTATAAAGTTAGTAACGCAGTGGACGTTGATGTCCCCGCCTTTTCTATGGAAAAAGTGCAATTTACCACTGAGTTACCAAGATTCTTCAGCGATAATTGAGTAATTTACGAGTTTTTTTTTTTTAATCGTTAAGTTTAAACATTCTAAGTTCATGTTATTTATTTATTCGCGGATTCATAATTTGGTATACTTTTTATCGGACGATAACAAAAATGTACACTGAAAAGTAGAATGGCCCACCCACACTTGACGCGTCGTGTTATGCACTTTATTGTGTGGGTCTATAAATCGGCTATTATTCAAAAAAGTTTGAAACTAATCCTTTTTTTTATGTTTTATACAACTTCAAGATTGACGTTAAATGTCATATTATTAAATTTGTGGATGATTCATGATTTTCATGAATCATGATTCAAATATGCCTCCGCGTCTGAGTCTTTTAGAGATAGTTCGAATAGTATTGGTGAAAAAGATTGGGATGCGCGTTGCCAAGATAGCAGAGATAAATAATGAAGTGATTTTTGTCGACGCAAAGACTTTTAGATCGGACAAACATGGTCGCAAAATACTCAGTGTGGTGTAAGTGGTGTCAGGTGGTCAAGTGTAAGAATCGGTCTGGGAATTTGGGGTTGGATGAATCTACAGATCTAGGAAAATTGGCAAAAGTGAGTGGCAGGATGAATGGAGCCCAATATTTGACGATTCTAAGAGATGTTTTTTACCATTGGTTCGCACGGCTTAACCTGAAGGCCGTATTTATTTAGCCCAGGGCAACAGTTCCATTCACAGATCTCGAGTGGCGTGGCACAAGAGTAGCTAGCAGATCAAACTGACATTGAAAAAATCCAATGGCTGGCAAAAACCCTAGATTTAAATCCCATTGAGAATATTTTGGGGGCAAATGATTCTCAATTGGGATCCAAGTGACATGAAACTTTAAGACAAGTGGTATTTTCTACACGGGAGTTTTTGAGGAGAAGTGAAATGTGTTGGAACATGGTGCAGAATATGAAGTCCAGGATGGATCTTGTCCTAAATAATAGTCGAGGGCACATCCATATTAACTTTATGTTTTTATAAATCTATTAATTACATTAATTATTCTGTGATAAAAACGGAATTATCTTCTTTTTTTTCACGATTTACTTTTATAGATGTCGTCGCGCAATCGTTAATTCGCCAAATCGTGATATTCCTAGGCATATCATGAAATAATCTAACCTAACCTTATGCCTAGGATTTTCATAATACGGCGAATTATACGATCGGGTGTGGACCTACATTTTTCGGACGAAAATGCAATATCAAATAAGAAATGTGTGACTGAGCACATTAAAGATATGCGTCAATAGGTTCAGTAACAATATAAGTAGGTAGTTATTTTTACCACGACTCAGCCAAAAGTTTATGGGATGCGTAACAAACTTTAATAACAATTACCCTTTGAGTAGTCAGCTTAACGGGAAAAGGTGGCCACTTTTTTCCGTTAAGTTGATAACTCGAAGGTGAATTGCTATTAAATTATGTGATATACCCTATAAGTTGTGTTTTTATTTGTAGTACAAAAACATACCATCCAATTTCAAGAAAATACGTCAGTTTATTAGAAAACACAATAAAAGTAATGAGGGCGCCACTGTACATCCGGCGTACGCTCGGCGCAGTCTTAACACATACGTATGGGTGAGTTTACTATCCAATCAACATAATCTCAAATAAAATTTTGCACACGTCTGTCCTAGGCGCTGGTTTGGACGAAAGAGCAATACTTAAACAACGTATTTACTTATTTGAATATAAATAACAATAAACGAATTGACAGCATTTATACAGATCTTCTTAAGGCATTTAACAGGGAAAGTCATAAAGTTTTAGGTAAGTAGGTACTTGATGTATCAGAGGTCATCTTTGAAGATGGCTAATACCATACATAACAAAACGGATACAAATAAGTGTTTTCGAGTCTCGAGCCTTCTTTACTTTACTCTTACCAACTTCACAACAACAAGCTGTGTTATAGAACCCCAAAAACAGACAACGTAGTGTGCGTCCTCACCGACTGTTGGTGTCGTGACAGATCGCTGCCACACCAACGCCAGTGAGCGCGCTACCTTGCGGAAACTGACCAACAATTATAATGATTTATTGAATGATACAGACATATACCCTCACTGTGCTAATTCGGTATCGTCTTGGGTCGTCCCATTCGTTTTTTGTCAAGTTCTTAATTCGTCTCATTCTGCTTTTGTCATCCATTCTTCATTCGTCACTTTCGTTGGTAGTCTTTGTCGTCTATGGTTATATTTGTAGTTTGTCTTTTTCTTATTCAGGCTCATTCCGGTATTCGTCATCATCTTCTTTGGACATGTTCGATGTTAGTCTATCTCTTTTCTAGTCTCATTCGCTATTCGTCCTATCATCTTCTTTGGTCT
This sequence comes from Acleris laterana, assembly GCA_963966035.1. NCBI lineage: Eukaryota > Metazoa > Arthropoda > Insecta > Lepidoptera > Tortricidae > Acleris > Acleris laterana. The sequence continues at coordinate 20,230,532 of OZ014438.1, forward strand.
TATTCTAAGTTCGTATTTTAAAATAAAGTGACGAGTAACGAATGAGACTAAAACGTAAAGAGACTGACGAAAGCAGAATGAGACGAATTAAGAACTTGACAAAAAACGAATGGGACGACCCAAGACGATACCGCTAATTCGTATAGAAATAGTTCATATTGATACAAGTGCGGAAAGAGGTGTCCCGAGGTGTCTTTACCCGAGCTGCAAGCGAAGAACAACACTCGGAACGAGTGAAAATGACAGTTCCGCTGGTGTATCAAACGACGTTTTTTAATACATTTGCAAAATTGCGAAATGTCTATGAATGAAAAATAAAATACTAGTCAAAACAGACAATTCATTCGAACCTGATTTCCAATAGGTACCTGATTTTCAATAATATTTTTTATAACTCGGCCGCCCACTTACAATTTTTGGCGACAAAAGAGCGTAGACAAGCAAAATATATGATTTAGAGCCTGGAGACAGATCTCTCTATGGTCCTCTCTTCCTACAACAGCTAAGGCGAGCTTGAAGGTTAAAGACGTAGTGTAACCACTTTAAACACTTCAATACGGGTAAAGCATCTTGTTTACAGATTTAAGATCCAATTGCTTTTTGTGTAGGTATAATTTACCTTTTATACACCTTTTTACGATTGTTGAAAATATAAATGTAATAAAAATATTCACAAGATTCATTTTAGTTTTATTATTGGCAATTAATACCTTGCCTAGAAGGATTAAAACTTATGCATTTTTGTTATCTAGTTTTCACATCTAAAATAATTTAAATAATTTGTATAAACAGGACATTGTTATGTTTGATAATTTGCCACTAACAATTTTATAATGGTTTATGGTCGGCGAAAGGTAGCAATTTATGTCACTTTCACGTTAAACGTAATGACTTAGGTATATCGATACGTCTAGGGTAGTTAAAAACTAAAAGCTAATATGTCATAGCCATTGCCGTTGTAGAGAAGTAATAGTCGCAGGTATGTTGTACCTAAGATTGCACAGCTCCCAAACCTATAATTTATCTTTATTATCATCATCTACATGTCAGCTGTAACACACTGGGCATGACATAGGGTTTCTATGACTATTCTCTTAGGACTCGCATCCAGCTGTTAACAGCAACCCCTTACGGCGTGCCGACATTGCGCCTGCGTGCCTGGTGTTACGTGTATAAATTATTAAAGTTACCGTGGCGAATCCGGGGCACTCATACACGGTGTAGTCGCCCTCCTCGTTCTCCTCCTCGGACTCGGGGTCGGACACCGAGCCCAGGCGCTGCTCCAAGTCCATCCTGCTGAAAATGTAACATAGGTAATAATAATAACCCGTTATTAAACATATGTAAGTACCTACCTACATCATAAAACCAACGGATTTGTAATTTATGAGTCTTTTAGACCAAACAGTATTAAAATATAAAATAAAATTAAAAGAATACCTACCTATTTTTTGACATGGAATCCTTTCTCGCACGTTTCCTGAAAATCGACCGTTATCATTCCTGCATACCATTACCGGCATGTACTTTCGGCATACCACTATCTCACGAATTAAGACCCGCCATACACGGTGTATGACGGGTTTTAATTAGCATGTTTGCTGTCACAAGGAGTCGCTTCTGTGCTTGTACTATTACTTATTCTGTGGCGTCGGTACAAGACGCGTCAAGCATTGCCTTAGTCACCCGCTGATCGCTGTCAGCTCCGTTTGCAAGTTAGCAAAAATCGAAGTCTAATTTTAAATCAAGGGGCATACCACCAGTAAATTTAGTTTTAAGGATGTGGACGTGATTTCTGTCGACTATCGATAAATTACTTGTTCTACAGCGATCAATAGAATTTAACTTGTTAATGGTTCAAGTTATTTATTATCAATCACTATCACACGCTTAAAACAAAAGGAAAATCATTTTAACTAAATTTAACGTTATAGAAAATTAAATTTCCGTTATAATATAACGAACGTTATATGAAGTTTATACGGTAAGAACATGTTTTGTATGACGTACTTAAATACTTACTAAAATCTGGATTCACATTTTTTATTGTGTATTGCAGATTTATTCTATTGATTGGATTTTAGATAAAAATTACCACCAACCAACGACAAAGGCAAAGGGCTCGGGCTCAGAGCAAGTGGTGAGCCGTGCTTACACACAGCGCCGATTGGCAGGCCGCCCAGGCTCACTAGTATAGTCGAATCACCAAAAGTATGGAACTAAGTCATGTAGTCGTGTTTTTTTTTGGAATCGTTAGAGGGCTTACTTAGGGCTATTCCCAGTTGTCCACACCCCCTTGGACAACTGGGAAAAAAAATCCCAGGTGTCCACACCCTCGAATAATCTATTATATTTCCAGCTGTTCGCACTCTTTAATTTGACTCAACTGTCTGAGTTTTATATCATTGTAGATATTAAACGAACACAGTTGAGTCAAATTAAAGAGTGCGAACAGCTGGAAATAAAAACATTTTATTTGAGGGTGTGGACACCAAAAAAAAAACCCGATTTGTTTACAGTGTGGACATAAGGGGTGTGGACAACTGGGAATAGCCCCTTATTTAATTATACTTAGGAGCAATGAAATCGAGCCACTTTCTATGGAAATTCAGTACTAAGTGGCTCGATTTCTTTGCTCCCAAGTGTAGATGGTTTTCCCCGGTTTGCACCGTTTCTATTATGTACGGAAGGCTATTAAAAGTTAGGTATAAACTTTAAAGGGACGTAATTTTGGTGTATGTTAAAAACTATCTGACGCAATTTTAGCCACGTGTAAAGCCCCCTTTGGTACATAACACATCTTAATTAAAAAGGTGTGCGATGTGTGAAACTTAAGTTATTTGTTTTTCTTAGATTGCGGCTATAGAATAATTCAGTCGGTTGGTGAAAATTTTGCACATTTTGCATTTTGCAACTTATGTTAATAGTTAACGATACTAATAAATAAAAATAAATTAGGTTTAGAACTTTTTGATTGGTTGTCAGAATTAAAAAGTCAAATTCACCTTTCCATAGCGATAATCTGTTGCTTCTGATGCTGGTAGTGGTACATGTGTGCTGAATGGGCCAGTTTTCTGTCGCCGGAGGAGTCTACGGTTGGCCCAGTTACTCCGTAAGCGGGATAATCTACGTCTGCTGCAGCCTTCGCTTTCTTGGCTAACCTGATTGAATTGGGATCCGATAAGTCGGTATTAAACGTTAAATATGATTAAATATAAGTACTTAAGTCTGAATGCGAGTCTACGGACGATCTGAATAACGGGTTTGTACAGGCTGTCCAAGCTGCTGGGTCGAAGTTCTTTAAGACCCACAGCCAGAAAAGAACTCAAAAACTCTCAGACCACACTCTTAAGATCATGGACGAACGGAATGAAATGCGGCTGCAGTCTTCAGTGGACATGCAGAAGTACAGGGGGCTTAACAGACAAGTCTCTAAGTCATTACGGACAGACCTGCGCACCTTTAATACTTCGCGTATTAAAGATGCTATCGAGCGAAACAAGGGCTCTAAGGTGTTCGCTAGGGATTTGTCTGTTGGGCAGACCCAGTTGATGAAACTGAAGACCGAAAATGGCACCGTAATTTCGTCCAAGGCCGAGATTTTGGGTGAGGTTGAGAAGTTCTACGGACAGCTGTACAAATCAACTCGACCCGTTGAAAGTTTGGCTACAGATCCCAGAGCCAAACTCACCCGACATTACACCGAAGACATCCCGGACGTCAGCCTGTACGAGATCAGAATGGCCCTGAAGCAACTGAAGAACAATAAGGCGCCAGGGGACGACGGAGTTACGGCTGAGCTTCTGAGAGCGGGTGGAATGCCGATACTTAAAGTCCTCCAGAAGCTCTTTAACTCTGTTATTCTCGATGGCGGTGTCCCAGAGGCGTGGACCGGAAGTGTGGTGGTCTTGTTCTTTAAGAAAGGCGACAAAACCTTATTGAAGAACTACCGACCCATCTCACTTCTGAGCCACGTTTATAAGTTGTTTTCAAGGGTCATTACAAATCGACTCTCACGCAGGTTCGACGACTTCCAGCCTCCTGAACAAGCCGGTTTCCGGAAAGGCTTTAGTACCGTAGACCACATTCACACGCTGCGCCAGATTATACAGAAGACCGAAGAGTATAATCGGCCCTTATGTCTAGCGTTCGTGGACTATGAGAAGGCCTTCGATTCGGTCGAGACATGAGCGGTGCTCGAGTCACTACAGCGGTGCCACATCGACTATCGATATATCGAAGTGCTGAAGTGTTTGTACAAAAATGCCACTATGTCAGTCCGGCTCCAGAACCAGAGCTCGAAACCGATTCAGTTGCAGAAAGGTGTGAGACAGGGAGATGTCATATCTCCGAAACTGTTCACCGCTGCACTGGAAGATGTCTTCAAGCTTCTGGACTGGGAAGGACTTGGCATCAACATCAACGGCGAGTACATCACTCACCTTCGATTCGCGGACGACATCGTAGTTATGGCAGAATCGCTAGAAGACTTGAGTAAGATGCTCGGAGACCTCGATAGAGTTTCCCAACGGGTGGGCCTGAAAATGAACTTGGACAAGACGAAAGTCATGTCCAATGTTCGCGTTTTGCCAATACCGGTTCACGTGGGGAATTCTCAACTTGAAGTTGTTGATCAGTACGTATACCTGGGACAAACTGTCCAACTTGGTAAATCCAACTTCAAGAAAGAGGTCGATCGCCGAATCCAACTCGGATGGGCAGCGTTCAGAAAGCTAAAGCGGATCTTCTCGTCCAAAATACCGCAGAGCCTTAAGTCGAAAGTCTTCGACCAGTGTGTGTTGCCAGTGATGACTTATGGATCAGAGACTTGGCCGCTAAATGTGGGCCTCATAAATAAACTCAGGGTCACTCAGCGTGCAATGGAAAGAGCTATGCTCGGAGTTTCTTTGCGCGATATGATCCGTAATACGGTAATACGCCAGAGAACCAAGGTCACCGACATAGCTCAGAGAGTTAGCATGCTGAAGTGGCAATGGGCAGGCCACATAGCTCGGAGAACTGATAACCGTTGGGGAAGAAAAGTTCTCGAGTGGCGGCCCCGCACCGGTGGACGGAGTGTTGGACGGCCTCCCACCCGGTGGTCTGACGACCTGGTTAGGATCGCGGGGAGCCGCTGGATGCGAGCGGCTCAAGACCGTGATTTGTGGCGCTCTTTGGGGGAGGCCTTTGTCCAGCAGTGGACGCCCCCGGGCTGATGATGATGATGAAGTACTTATTATTCGAAAAGGGATCACCGTCCTCGACTGTAGTGATACTCACGTGTACCACGCAAAAGTGAACCCGAAGACGGTGAGGCTGAGCGCGGCGGCGACGGCCCCGCCCACGGCGGCGAACACCACCGGGTCGATGCTCGCGTCCGCGCGCACCTGCTCGCGCCCTCTCGCGCCCCCTCCGCCCCCTCCGCCGGCTCCTCCAGATCCTCCCGCTACTCCTGCTAGCCCTTCATGGGGGGTGTTGCTGAAATACGTGCATTACCCAATCTAAACATTCACCTTTTGTTACTTAGTTCAACAAAATTAGACATTTTTCCGACTTTTTCGGATATGTTCTACAGAGTTACCAATCACAAGACCGAATTTCAGTTAAGTACCAACTGTATCGTTTGTCCGTTTCTTTATCATATCGTTATAAAATAAACAGGAACAGACGCAAGACAGGTTTTGTACATTATCTCTTTAATTTTTTTAAAACAAAATTGGTTCAGAAAAAAAAACTTGTGAATTTTCTGACAGATGTAACAGTGGGAACCGAAACTTTTTGACCTGTGATAGGATACCATTCTGAAGGTAAAGGCTTAGCTTAAAAAATGCTAATTATCGAACTTAAGGTGCTGCCGCAGGCTCTGCCATATCTTTACGTTTTTATTAAATGTATATTAACTTTCGGTTTTAATTATAATTTGTATTCTAACAAGTACTAAATGCGTTGCACTTTGGTTTTTAAATCACATCTATATGTATACCTAAATAGTCACACAGATAGCCGTGAGGCTGTATAGCAGATGAACAATGGATTACGTTTACTCTTGAAACTGAATAACTTGGCTGAATAAGAGCTAAATCAGCGCTGATGGACACAAATTATTAAGCCTAAAGTTCACGCGTAATAGTGGCATGTATATTAACGTAATAGTAGCTTTTTAACTGAGTTAGGGTAACAGTAGTTATAAGGGCTAAATATACAGGGTGTTAACGGGGTCGTGATACAAGTGATCACCTCTGTGTTTTGCCAGCGAATATGAGCAACTTTCCCTATGGAACCAGCTTGGAAATCGGGAAAAAAAATCAGCTGTTTCATAGAACAAGAACAGGGGTAGGTACTCGACCAAAATGTATGAAGCAGCTGATTTTTTTTCCCGATTTCCAAGCTGGTTCCATAGGGAAAGTTGCTCATATTCGCGGGCAGAACACAGAGGTGATCACTTGTATCACGACCCCGTTAACACCCTGTATATGCATATAAATAATAGAGCGCGAGTTATCCTTTATTCAGATCAAACGTCACATGTGCATCCTGATCATGCCTAAATTGCAACAAGATCACATTTTTCTGATACTTAATAATACACATTTTTAGTTGAGGCATAGGCAAAAAGAAATGTTATCTACTCGGATACCACGGTAACCCAAGTGTGCGTTCAAACAATTCGTTCCCATGGAAATCTAGCCTGGTACGCAAGCTGAGCATAAGGTATTTTTTCGAAACCACCTTGTGAATGTAAGTACGTAATTTCTTTCATCAACACAATAATGATTATTGATTATGGCATGTCCCGAATCGGGCATTGTTTGTTTAAAACGTGCGGTGTTTCTGTGTTTTACGTGTGCTATGTAAGGTGAACAGTTAGCGCCGAAAATTAAAGATGTTTTATTTGGCCGTCTTTTTTTCCACAGAAAACGAAGCGCGTCTTGCTCAGAGGATTTTATATTATATTTACTCGTAAAAACATATCACCTTTGGTTTATAATTAACATTTGGAACAAAATCTGACAAAATATTATGCAAATGCTTATACTTAGCGATATTAACTTTTAACATGTTTTGCTCAGGCAAAGGCCATGGCAGGGTAAGGGAACATCTTGTGCCTTAACAGCTTTTCAGGCAGATTTTTTTTGTGATGATGGGCCCTGCTGTTAGTAACTCCTATACAAAATTACAGCATTCTCCTCTTCTTACTTTTCAAGAAAAAAAATAATTAAGAAAAATAATTTTTCGTGAATATTTCCGCTTCTGTAGATTGAATTAATTCGGGCTTTAAACATATAATACACTTACCCGAGACGGACAATATGTCACTATAAACCGCATAACATTCCATAGACAATTTTTTTTTTTTAAGTGTTAACATTTTTCATTTTATTTTTTTCATAAGTTCTGAGAGAGAGACACCTCCAATTTTTTAACACATAATAGCCTTTTTGACGGCCTATAACATAAATTAAATTCAAGCTTCTAGCATTGGTGCATAGTACAAAAAATATTAAAATAAAACTTGGTAAGTCCCTGTGACGTAATAAAAAAGAAATAAATTCTTCTTATATTGAACCTTTTTTTAATGTTTATAAATGATTTATCACTGGCCTTATATTAAAGTACTGTTTCTGACATCATAATTTTGACATATCGATAAAAAGAAAAACTATTGTAAATGGAATAATTGCAATACAACAATCCTGGAGTGCGATCATGCAAATGATGCAAAAATGAATCTTTATTCATTTTGCTTTACTAAAATTAAAAAGCAAATACAGGATTCGCTGTTTAGTGAAAGTTGTAACGACGTTGTTTCATTGGAGGAGGTAACTATCATATCTTTTACAAGAACTATTTTGTATTCCAAAAGCTGTCTATCGGAATGCCACTGGTTGTACATACACCTATGTACACGATTTCGTCTTCCTCGAGATTAATGTTCAAACTTGAATCCTTAATTGCATTTAAGAACAAATCCCGACAAATATATGAAGGCAGGCGTAGCTCATATACCCGACTTCCATCGATTGACCTAAAACAATAATATTCATTTATTCTGATCGAGGCTAGACAGCTTTTGGAATACAAAATAGTTCTTGTAAAAGATATGATAGTTACCTCCTCCAACGAAACAACGTCGTTACAACTTTCACTAAACAGCGAATCCTGTATTGGCTTTTTAATTTTAGTACTTAAAGCAAAATGAATAAAGATTCATTTTTGCATCATTTGCATGATCGCACCCCAGGATTGTTGTATTGCGATTATTCCAATTACAATAGTTTTTCTTTTTATCGATATGTCAAAATTATGATGTCAGAAATAGTACTTTAATATAAGGCCAGTGATAAATCATTTATAAACATTAAAAAAAGGTTCAATATAAGAAGAATTTATTTCTTTTTTATTACGTCACAGGGACTTACCAAGTTTTATTTTAATAATTTTTGTACTATGCACCAATGCTAGAAGCTTGAATTTAATTTATGTTATAGGCCGTCAGAAAGGCTATTATGTGTTAAAAAATTCCTGTAGTATACTTAAAACACTCAGCTTGATTCACCCAGGTGAATCAATTATACTAATAGTATCCTTTATTCACTTTGTGCACCTAGTGAGTGCATCAAGTTAACTAAAAGTTGACTTGATGCACTCGTCTGCTGGCATGGGTGCATTAAGTTAACTTTCGGTGTACTTTACACACCTTTGAATTCTAAGGCCACTGTCTACTCGTACAAAACCCTTTTTAGGGTTCCGTAGTCAACTAGGAACCCTTATAGTTTCGCCATGTCCGTCTGTCTGTCTGTCGGTCTGTCTGTCCATTTTTTGGCAAGGACACTACCAGCCGCACTACCAGTAGTGCCGTTTACAATTTAACGACACTACCCAAACTATTTCGGATTAAGTTGTACTGTCCTGTGGAGGTGTCTCTCTCTCAGAACTTATGAAAAAAAAAAATTAAAAATGTTAAACCTTGAAAAAAAAATTTTGTCTATGGAATGTTATGCGGTTTATAGTGACATATTGTCCGTCTCGGGTAAGTGTATAATATGTTTAAAGCACGAATTAATTCAATCTACAGAAGCGGAAATATTCACGAAAAATTATTTTTCTTAATTATTTTTTTTCTTGGAAAGTAAGAAGAGGAGAATGCTGTAATTTTGTATAGGAGTTACTAACAGCAGGGCCCATCATCACAAAAAAAATCTGCCTGAAAAGCTATTAAGGCACAAGATGTTCCCTTACCCTGCCATGGCCTTTTGTTCAAATTCTTTGTTTGTTCGGTATTCAAATTCAGGCAAATTCTTTTATTTATTTTCATCACACTTGCTCGTAAATAGTGTCCTAACATGCTAGAAAAATCGACAGTAAATCCAAAATAATACCCGCGGGCCTTTTTTACCATTACGCCCTTAACGTGCGTAATAGCTTTTTTTTAATATTATATGTGGACTCAAACTATCACCATATGTCAGGACCCCAATTCTTGTGCCATTCGATATGAAGTTTCATTCGAGATTTTGATTCAGTTCAGTACAGTTCAGTTGAATACTATTTCCTAAAAATCTCGCATAATAAACTATTGATCTCATATGTCACTAGAATCGGACTCCGAACACGTTTGACATTATCTGTGGTAAGTCACAGACAATGATGTAGTCAGCCGCTAATAAGTTAAAAATATGATCTTTTGTCTGATTTTATTTCATTTCCTCGCAATAGTGATGAAAAACATTGTATGTTACACGGGTGGTAAAGGAAATACAAAGCTCGAGTCATTAAAGCCCTCAGCCTTCGGCTTCGGGCTTCTAACAGACTCTCGTTTGTAATTCTTTCTTTACCACCCTTAATACACAATGTACTATTATTTATTTTATTTGAGGAGATCCAACAGCTTTACATAACAGAAATAGAACTTAAAATAGATGTATAAAAGCCAATTATAGGTTCTCGCAGTTAGAAAAAATTAACTGTGATTAAAACCACAAAACGCCGGTTCAACAGCGGAAGTGCCGCTTAAGCGCGGACAAAAGATAACACTTAGGGCCTGTTGTTTGATCAGTAGTTAAACTAACTAATTGTTAAAATTCGAAAAAGGAACTGAAAATTTGACACATTTTCTTGAGATTCCTTCAAATTTTCGATTCCTTTTTCAAATTATAACAATTAGTTAGTTTAACTACTGATCAAACAACAGGCCCTTAATGACTATTAAAAGCAAGTACAGCTAACAACAATTAATACACAGGTAAGAAAGGGTCTTAACAGGAAAGTTCACAAATGGGTATTAACTAAAGAAAATGAGTTTATACAACGAAATACGGTGGGGTATCAGAATTAGTAAAGAAAAGAAAAGAAAGGAAGTGCTCACTTGAAGAAATCATCTGCTAATTTACGCCTCACAGTTTGGATGTTCATGTTAAACACATCAATGTTTATCTGTTTAGATAACTCGTTTAAAGTCCTACCAGCGCGAACCAGGAAACTGTTACGCCTATATTTTTTGATGCAAAGGAGACGGAGATCGGAGGATAAAATCTCTTTAGCCTGTGGGGAGTGTTCAAAGAGAGACTAGCGAGCAGTTCTGGGTAATCAACGCTGCCGGTAATAATTTTTAAATTATTAATATTGTCAGCAATTTCACGGCGCTAATATAGTGCTGATGCCTTTTACAAATATTTATGTAGTTAGCTGAATTATACGGGACCATTAACTTAAAGCTAAGACATTTAACAAACTTTCTTTGTACACGTTCCATTCTATCTATACAGGGTGGTTCTCGATAAACTGTACATATCGAAAGGAGTGAAATTTTAGGTTAATTTATCGGGGTTTTTTTTACTTACTTGTGACGGTGTAACTTTTAATCCAATAGCCCAAAAAAGATGAAACAAAGTGCATAGCATTGACAATAGTAAGGTTTATAATAATTGATAACAATATTAGACCAATTAAAAAAACAACTGAGTAACTGCTTTTTTTGTGAAAAGTGCTTGGCCTAAACTAAACACCCAAATAACTTAATAATAACTTAATCGTAAGAAATATGTACTTAAACATTGTATATTGTCTAGGGGACACGGTATCTGTAGGAGAATGTATCGAAACTTTTTATGTAGTTGTATTACACCATCATAATTAAGTATAATTTTCATAATTATTTTCTATTACTTACTACTAATTAGTTCTGGAGAAAATTCAGAGTTTTGACACATTTTCCTGCTCAACTACGCGTGAATACATTTATTTCTTATCGTATGTTAGATTCATTGTTTTATATAATGCTAGGTTAAGTTTTACAATTGTATATTTAAAAAACGACTAACTGTTGAGTTTCTTGCGGCGCTTCTTCTCAGCAGTGGTCTTTTGCGAAGCGCTGGTAGATTTTTGACGTGTAAAAGTGCCCGTGCAGCCTACTTACTGAATAAACATCTTTTATCTTTTTATGTTTGCCTTTTGTATACAGGGTTTCGAATACCACATGGAAGACCACTTTCCTTTATTTTTAAAAACTATAAACTGCATTCATCGATTTAACCGGGAATATGCTACGATCAATATGAAAGACCCTTTCGATTTTCATCTTAAAATACGGCATGTTGTTTCTGTCATAATTATTTAAAGTGTTCGATTCCCGGTTAAGTCTGACGACTTTTTAGAAATCCTTTAATGCAGTATTTATTATTTTCTGCTATTTCCAATATTTAAGGTAGCTGCGGTACGTTTCCCGTGACGGGTGAAAAACCAAGTTAAATGGTAATTGCTAGTATTCATGGCCTTCCGTTATTTTAATTGTGTTTATTATTTAGAGATAAATGAACCATATCGGTAACCCTTTCGGTCTGCATCATAAAATACGCCATGTACTTGGCGCTGTCTTGATGATGCGGTGACAGGCGACTCTGGCTAAAATGACACTTTTCTAGTTCAATATTTTCTAAACGGATTTCCAATAATACAAATAGATAATAATATATTTTTTTTTTTTTTTTTTTTTCTTAGCCTGTTTTTGTGTCCCACTGCTGGGCAAAGGCCTCCCCTCGTTTTCGCCATTCGTTTCTATCCAGAGCGCACTCCTGCCAATCCCGCGCGAACGACTCAAGGTCATCTCGCCATCTCCTTCTGGGTCTACCTCTGCTACGATAACCATCGCGTGGAAGCCAATGGGTGGTGTTTTTGGCCCATCTCTCATCGTGCATGCGGCAGATATGGCCAGCCCAGTCCCACTTCAACTTTGCGGTCTTTACCCCAACATCAGCAATACCAGTTCTGGAGCGCAGCTCTGTGTTCCTCACCCTATCGGATCTTCGGACACCCAGTATGCTTCGCTCCATTGCTCTTTGGCAAACCTTGAGTTTGGACTTTTGAGTCTCAGTTAATGACCACGTTTGGGCACCGTATGTTAGGATTGGCAGGATACACATGTCGACGAGTTTTCTTTTTAAAGTAATAGGAAGGCTGCCCTTCATCAGTTCCTTCATGGACCAGTAGCTCCTCCAGGCATTTTCAATCCGCCTATCGATCTCTTTGTCTTGCCGGTTTGTGAAGGAGACTATCTGGCCCAAGTAGGTATACTCATCGACATATTGCATAACCTGCCCATCAACCATGACCCTACGTTTTTTGCAGTTGGTCATCAACTGAGTTTTGGATCTGTTCATTGTCAGTCCAACCTCAAAGCTTGCAGTGCTGAGTTCTTGCAGCATACCCTCAAGTTCACTTGCCGAAGATGAGAAGAGCACGATGTCGTCCGCGAAACGAAGGTTTGTCAGCTTTTTGTCGCCGACATCAATGCCCTTAGAATTCCAGGAGACCGCCAGTTGTTTAAAGATTTCCTCAAGGCAGCTTGTGAACAGTTTAGGGGATAACGGGTCACCCTGCTTCACGCCTTTTTCTATTTTGAAAGTGGGGCCCGGAAATTGAAGTTTTATGCTGGCCGTACTTTTATTGTAGATAATTCCAACGAGTTCAACATACGTCTGGTCTATTTGTTGACTACGCAGTGCAGATAATATTGCACGATGTGTGACGCTGTCAAATGCTTTATTATAGTCAACAAATGCCAAATAAAGTGGTTTGTTGAATTCGTTGGACTTCTCTAGGACCTGGTTGAGGGAGTGCAGGTGGTCAACTGTGGAAAAGGACGGGCGGAAACCAGCTTGCTCGGGCGGTTGGTGTTGGTCCAGTTGAGGGGCAATTCGATTCTGAATGACCATTATGAACAATTTGTAAATGTGAGACACAAGACTTATCGGTCGGTAGTTATTCACATCGGCTTTATCGCCCTTCTTGTGCAAAAGTATAATATTGGAATGGCAAAAACCATTCGGCAATATTCCCGTCAGCAATACGCTATTGAAGAAATTTGTTAGATGCGGTAAAAGAACATGTCTCCCCAACCTCAGAGCCTCCGTCGTAACACCATCCTCACCGGGACTTTTCTGGTAAAGCATGCTTTTTAAGGCACAATTCACCTCGTGGTCGGATATTGGCGGTATGGAGTTAGGGCAAGAGTACCCTATGCTGATGTGATCCCGCGATGGGTCGGAATACAGGGTCTGGTAGAAGTTAGTGCATACTTCTGTGATTTTTTGTCTATCGTTCTGCCTGATTCCATTCTCATCCTTCAAACACGTGATCCATGTTCTTCCTTTGGTGATACCCTGTTTGGCTACTCTAAGTGAGCGATGTGTTTTAAGAGCTATCTTCACTAGCCGGGTGTTAGTTTCCCTAATATCCTTTCTTATACTTCGTTTTACCTCTTTATCTAAAATTTTGTACTGGTCCCTATTATGTCTACTATTTTGTCTATTGGATATTAATTGTAATGTGTTTTTCGATAATTTCCTATTTTGTGATTTATTTTGCTTAATTTTACTGCTAGCTGATTTTATACAATCCAGGAGTGTGGCGTATTGAGATTCGGGATCAATTTCTGAGCCGGACGGGAGACCACTAAATCTGTTTTTTAACTCTAGATTAAACTGATCCATATTTTCTAGAAGCGTGTCCTTCTCAATCCGTTTAATTCGTTTGGTAAATAGCATCTGTCTTAATATCTTTAAGTTAAATTTCAATTTGGCGCGGAGTGGTCTATGATCGGAATTGTATTTTAATGTATTAATCACTCCCACATCGCTTACGATTTTAGTGTCAGAAGCTAGCACATAGTCTATCTCATTTTTAACGCTACCATCCGGAGAAACCCAGGTCCAACGACGTGGTCTTTTTGAGAAAAATGTATTACTGATGCTCAGAGCCTGTCCAAAGGCGAATTGGATAAGCCGGGTGCCACGGTCATTTCGAATACCGATACCATGTGGACCTAAAACCCGTTCGTTATCCATCTCATTCCTTTCTCCGACTTTTGCGTTGAAATCCCCGAGGACCACGTTCCATGTTCCTCGGTTCTCTTCGCAAGCCCTGTTGAGAAGATCGTAATACTCTTCTACCTCATCATTGCAATGTGCCGATGTTGGTGCGTAAGTTTGGATCAATGTGAGCGTGTGTTTTTCGGTTATACGGAATTTGAGTGCTGCGATTCTGTCAGAGTATCCCACAAACTCGATAATGTTGTTCTTCCACTTCTTCTTTACAAGAAAACCCACGCCATATAGGCCTCCGGGAGTCCCGAAGTGATAGAATACATTAGAGTCTCTTTCAATGGTTTGTTCTCCTTCTCTTCGCACTTCTGATAGACCCACAACGTCCCATTTGATATCTGTTAAGGCATTTTCGAGCTCTAAAAGCCTCTCATCTCTCAAAGTGCGAACGTTGTAAGTCAAGATGTGAAGCATATCGGAATCCATTTTAGTAGCCTTGGTCGTCTGACGGGGGATCGAATACGCCCGGGGATTCTTAGCACCCCGTGCTCCAGGACTGGTCCGGCTTCCGTCAGGGCTGGGGTCGCTGGAGCGGCCGGGCACTGGGGGCCGTGACGGGGAGTTGCTCATTTCATGAGGGGGTTTGGACCATAAGCCCACCACGCTGGTCCAGTGCGGGTTGGTGGGCCGCCAGAGCCTCGTTTGTTATTTAGCAGGGTGCACCGCGGGCAGGTGAGGTTGGCTTGAGTTTCCGAAGATGATATTTGGAACCCCTTACACCCCCCCCCCCTTATAATATTTACATAATGATTTTTAAGAGCTATCTAATGATACCAGACTCGATGTCATCTAACATATCAACGCCCAGCCCAACCGCTAGACGTAGGGACTTGAAATTTGAAGGGATTATTCTTTGGATACCCTAGGGGTACACTAATAAAGGATTTTCCAAAAAAATACTTCCATCGGGAAGAAATAGTAGAAATAGTAGAAGGGAGTAGTCTATCATCACAATTCCGATCGATCCCAAAATCACTTTCCTAGCTGATTTCACGGCTTTAGCTTCCTTTGGAGCCGAGCATCCGAGCAATAATTTTTTGATCGAGTGTAAGTAATCGCGGCACCCAACGGGCGAAGACAGCTTTTTCTCATATTAAATTCTTCACTAAGTAGGTATATGAAGTACCCGTTCTTTTGAAATACCTACCTGTATTATCAGCTATCTCGGATAGCTTCAACCGTCGATCTACCAAACCATATCATGCGCTTTTTGGAGGTCCAGGACGAATTTCATCTTGGACACTTGTAAGTCCTCGTTTAAACTCAGCCACCCTGTTCTTAACCGTAGCATAAGAGAGAGCACATTTACCCAAAACATTTTTCAAGTCGTCATGAATATGCGCTCCTTTCATATGAAGAAACTTTATCACAGCTCTTTTTTCAATTTTATCCAATTTGGAAAATATCGCCATAATATATTTTCAAATGACAGTTAACAAAAAAATATGAACGCCAAAAAAATTAAATTCAGAACACAGGCAGCCAGAAAACCATTTTTAAAATGAAGTCGTATTTTTTTCATTAAACCTTTTTAAATTGTGTTGGCTAGTTACTTATCATCCTGACCTCGTAAGAAACTGAAGTATAGGGAGACAATTGTCAAATTTTCTTAATTTTAATGTATAATGCTACTACAGATGCGATGGAAGTGTTTTTTTATTTTTATTTGTTGTGTTGA
This sequence comes from Acleris laterana, assembly GCA_963966035.1. Lineage (NCBI taxonomy): Eukaryota > Metazoa > Arthropoda > Insecta > Lepidoptera > Tortricidae > Acleris > Acleris laterana. Next base: position 20,246,588 of record OZ014438.1, read on the forward strand.
GAATGATATATTTTTAAATTTTAAATTTTGTTTTACTTTTAAAATATCTACAGTTCCATGAATTAAGACTGCACCGAGCATACGCCGAATGTACGAGTACTCGTACAGTGGCACCCTCATTACTATTAATGTGTTTTCTAATAAACTAAAGTATTTTCTTGAAATTGGACGGTGTTTTTATACTACAATTTAATTCATCATTCAAAAAAAAAAAAAAACACTTCCATCGCATTCTGTAGTAGCATTATACACGGTGATTTTTTTTGGTGATCAGGAACCAATTTTTCTAATTCAGTTATTAACGGCGATTATGTTTAAGTCGCAGTTACATGAAACAAAACTTATTTTTTTATGTAAAAAATATATTTTGAAACTAACTTTTAATTGAAATTAATTGTCACCCTACTAATTGTTTAGTCTATTGATAAGTTTACTGACGTAATATCTGTCAAATTTCCCGCCATAGCGATGGCACTTGACGTATCTACTTCACTTCAATAATTAATGTACGATGTCCATGTATAACAAATGTTTTAACAATCCATTAGCTTAAATAAATTAAACAGTGAGTTAATTGTTTGAGACATCAACCATTAAATTCCATTTTTGTTGGTTATTAATAATTTTCAACTCCTGATCACCGATAAAAAATCACCTGTATATTAGTAATTTTATTATTTTTGTAATAGGAAATGAGGAACTCACTACCAGAAAATGTTAGTCCTGAAGTAGACATAGAGGATGTTGAATCAGAATAGGGTATTTGCCTACTTAATGAAAAGTACTTACTTATACTCGTACTTAATTTGTGATCCATTTTATGTTAGTAAAAAATACTCGCACGGATATTAACCCGATAACAATAATAAATCAATAAATAAATAATTGCCTTAACTCTTTACAGCCAAAACGACATCTTGCTGTATGATCTGTGTTATGAACCCAACGGACAATTTAAAACTTCAAAAAGTGGGGTTGTGTTTGTGTTTACCGACTAATATCCAGTCAATGCAGTATTATAAATTATGATATGATACATCAATATGTGTTTAAAATCTTATTACCAGTATTGTGTAGTGCCAAGCTGCGTAAATAATACAAAAAAAACTGGATTCGCCGCGAAAAAAGTTGCTACCATTATTGTGTCGATTTTCGGCAAATTGGCACTGTCTACTTTGGTAAATGTGTTCACCAAAGACGCCATAGCTGGATCTTTGTTCATTTCAATGTTTTGCTAACGCATTAGGTATGAGATAATGTAAGTTTTTTCGCAAGTAGACTCAAGTTCAATTCTTTGTTTGCCAGTAAACGCAGACAGAATGAATACTTGTCACAGTTGTCACTGTCTCGAGGTGATGACACAGATAGTATGATAAAAATTACAATATGTAAGATGACGGCACGCAATCTGATTGGTGTTTCAATATACTTAGATTAAAAATGTTTATTTTATTATAAGGAAAATAATTATATTACAACTTTTTTAAATTAAATAAAAATTAAAATCATAATTCTCGTCATTAAAACTAGCTATATGCAAAGAATCTTTGTTTATTACCACAGGCAAGTACCCTATTACAACCAAGAATAAGAATTCAGTGTAAACTTCGCGTTAACCCGTAAGTTTTTACTTACCTACGTTTACCCTTAAACGTTGGCAAGTTATATAAACCGAAAAGTGCATACCTGCTGCTAAAAATATAGTTTAATAGAGATTCACGTATTCCAGGCGGTTACAACAATAGCGGTACAGCATACACTCTTAAAAATATAGTGGAATAGAGGTTCACATGTTTCATGCTTATTAGCACTAAGCATATATTTCTCTTCTAAGTCGCCCTTAGGTATTCAGCAAACACCCTCAGAAACTACTGTGTCTACCGTAGTAGCTCTTACTCAGACTACACCGTTTTTACTGGTGCTGGAAGGCTCCATGCCTACGGTTCCAGGAGGCACGACACTTCAAACTACGGGCAGTTAGGTTAGGAGTCATTGCACAGACTTGCGAACGATTAAAGTGAATTGAGAATAGTGGTGTGTGAATCTCGTTAATTCCTTTTGAATACAACTTTAGTGGTAAACCCAAAGTTTAGGACAAGTTGTTTTATGAACATAGCAAAGCCCGCGGCAGCACCCAAGGTCGAAAATTTAACCTTTTTATAAAGGCCTCCTACCCGTACCTACCCGTAGAACATATCCCAAAATGGTGAATATCTGACCATACAGATTTGCTGTACTAAATTCTAAGGATGCAAAGCTTATTCTTGTTGAAACGTACATAGGTAAGGTTATACTCGTACATCTAGGTGCACAAACTATTTGCATCTACAATGTCATCTAAATACAATGAAAGAGCTCGTAAAAATTAAATCATATTTACACTGTTTAATTAGCAAAATATAAGGCTCGCAGTTGACATATTACAACAAAAATAAATCGACGACAAATAAACTATAAAGAAGGTATAGGAAAATAATGAAATTATGGGGAATCCGCTATGTGCAGTGATAATAATTAATTTAGACCATAGCTGTAAACTATAAAAAATACAAACACCTACAAAACCCATAGTTTAGTCGTACCCTATTGTTGAGGTTGCGTAGCGACTTGTTTTTGTAAAAGCTAGGCGTGAGCTCACCGACGCGCTCCCTAGTTGTACGACAGCGCGTCAGAAACAGCAGCCGCACCTGACGTCACAACAAAGTGACGATCGCATTTTATTTATAACTGTCCGAGTCTAAGGTTGCATTCGACCAAACTGGAATAAGGTCTTAATACCTAGACTAAACGCCGAATTTGTATACCAAGACTAATCTTTATGTACGCTACCTATATACAGAGCGGTATTAAATCCCTCTAAGCGAACGCAGTTCAAAATGTTTACTTACTAGTATTTCAATCTTAAATTAGTAGGTAGGTAAGTAATTACTTTATATTAAACACCTGGCAAATTGAAATCTGAAACTGTATACGAGGGTGCATTGAAAAGTTCTGAGCCTAAGGTTGTATATAATAAAAAAAAAAAAAAAAAATACTGGCAGGTAAAAGTGCCATATTTAGTCGCCATTATGCACTATCTTTTGTTTTTTTCTTGTCACAATTTTGCATTTTATGCTGGAACTGCTACATAAGGTCACTGATTTTTCAAGTAATGGATAAAATTGAGCACCGTTCTGTCATAAAATATTTGCAAAAGAAGGGGTTAACACCAAAACAAATATTTGAAGATATGAACAAAACATTAGGGCAATCTGCTCCATCGTATGCTACCATAAAAAGATGGGTAGCTGATTTCAAACGTGGCCGGGAGACTGTTCAAGACGAGCCTAGGAGTGGGCGGCCGTTGACGCCTACTACGGATGAAAATGTCAATAAAATATTAGATGCGATAATGAAGGATAGGCGATTGAAGATTGTGGAGATAGCGGAAGCAATGGGTATTTCTTATGAGCGGGCACAGAACATCATCACCGATGTTCTTGGATTTTCTAAGGTGTCAGCCAGGTGGGTGCCTAGACTGCTTTCAGTCGAGAACAAACGAGTACTGGTTACAATTTCCCAAGATTGTTTGGACATGTTTCAACGTGACCCCGAAGATTTTCTCAATCGTTTTATAACTATGGACGAGACATGGGTCCACCACAGTACACCAGAATCGAAAGAACAATCCAGGCAATGGAAAAGACCAGGTTCACCACCACCCAAAAAACCCAAGGTCATTTTGTCAGCTTATAAGGTAATGGCCTCGGTTTTCTGGGATTGCAGGGGGGTTATCATGATAGACTATCTCGAAAAGGGCAAAACAATAAATTCAGAGTACTATTGTGCTCTTTTACGTCGTCTGCGAGAGGAAATTAAAATAAAGAGACCTGGAATGCTGTCGAAAAAAGTATTGTTTCACCAAGACAACGCTCGCGTTCACACTTCGGCGAAATCAATGGCACAAATACATGATTGTGGATTTGAAGTGCTGCCGCATCCCCCTTACTCGCCGGATCTAGCTCCTTCCGATTATCATCTCTTCCCAAACCTCAAAAAACACTTGGGAGGACAAAGATTTTCGACTAATATGGAGGTACAAGAAGCAGTAGACTCATATTTTAACGACCTCAGAGATTCTTTTTTTTTTGATGGGATAATGAAGTTGGAGGCGAGGTGGACTAAGTGCATTGACCTTCATGGAGACTATGTCGAAAAATAAAATTGTTATAAAAAGTGAGCCAGTTAGTTTTTTTTACCAGGCTCAGAACTTTTCAATCCACCCTCGTAAGTAGTTATCAATTAAGACACCGAATTTATAGCAAACACGAAAACTAAAAACAGCATGGAAACCTTCCGGATTCTTTTGTGTTAGGTTACGTACAACTGGCGCGGGCTAGTTATGTTTTATATATTATGGCGTTTCTGAACTACTTTTTGGTGTGCGAAACCCTTTTAAAACGGGTATGTATTCCTTTTAAGCGTTTGAACAAGCACCGGATACCATTTTGACAATATACGATATGTTGTGGTCCAACATGATGCTAACGGGTGATTACAAAAAAAATAGAATTATTTGCAAGGGTGTAAAAAAATAGTTGTGTAACATTTTATCTTTTTTTTATAGTAATAAAACACATTTAACTTTTTTCAAAATCATCAATGCACCTTATAATAGGTCCCGTGATCAGCTGTTCGACGCAGTTTTGACATAATGCTCGAACAAGACAAGTTGGACGGCATTTTTGTCCATTTTTCGCACACAGGTTTTGACCCTTTTTATCAGTTGGGCACAATTTCCTGCTCTCAAATTATTTTTGTAAACCAGACTGCTCAAATAAGACTTTTTGGAAGGTTTGTGGGATTTCGGATTTTCGGCACAAATAGCACATTATTTCAGTAATTGCAATGTTTTTTTACCATAATGCGATGATGCATCTGGCCAAAACACATATTCTCCATCAGGGTGATGTTGGCGTATAAACGGTATAAGTATTTTTTTCAAGCATTCACTCTCATATACCTTTTGATTAACTGCTAAACCACTAGGTTTGACACACGTTTATCGGAAATAGCCACATAAAGCATAACTTTCTGCTCAAACTTGAGCTTATACTTGTGTTTTATATTGTCTGGTGTTGCTGAAATATTGCTGGTATAGTATTGATCATTTCCAGGTATATGGGTTTTGCTCAAAGGGAAATAACTTTCATCATCCAGAATAAACGATTTTCCTTTGTATTTTCTAACCATCCAGCGGCATTGTGACATAATGTTACATTTTTACTGATCGGTGTATTCCGGTGCCCCTACCTTCTTGCGGCACTCCAAACCCACCTTTTTAAAGACCGGCTAATGTACGGTTGAGAACATTTTACTCGTTGGCTCATGGAATCACTATTATTGAAAGTGGTATGGAGTTTCTTGAGTCTTCCCTTGGTCATTATATTTTAGCTGGTCGGCCGCTACCACATTTGCGAGCCGTCGTCAAGGATGCAAGAATTCAGAATATATAGTAGAAACTGATACATTTTCTTTGGTAAAATGATCTACTGTGTACTTTTTCCCCATGTTTATATTTTTATTTATAATGTACAACGCGTTTTCGCAGAGCTTCTTGTTTCGGCGTCATTTTGACAATTATAAAATGATTGAAAAAATAAAACAAATGAAAATCAAGAATATCATAAGAGGCAAAAATAACTTCACGAACAACTTTTTTGTCTATGGTAATAGTTTTTTTTTAAGACTACTGAAAATGATTCTATTTTTTTGTGATCACCCGTTATTTGTTTCATAAATGACCACTTTGAATGTATTGAAAACATACTTATTGTTATACACGGTGATTTTTTTTTTGGTGATCAGGAACCAATTTTTCTAATTCAGTTATTAATGGCGATCACGTCTAAGTAAGTCGCAGTAACATGAAACGAAACTATTTTTTTTAATGTAAATAAAATATTTTGAAACTAACTTTTAATTGAAATTAATTGTCACCCGACTAATTGTTTAGACTATGAGTTAACAACACTTAACTGATAAGTTTATTGACGTAATATCTGTCAAATCTCCCGCCAAAGCGATGGCACTTGAAGTATCTACTTCACTTCAATAATTAATGTAGGATGTCCATGTATCCAGTAGTGATTGGTTTTAACAATATCATTAACTTAAATAAATTAAACAGTGAGTTAATTGTTTGAGACATCAACCATTAATTTCCATTTTTGTTGTTTATTAATAATTTTCAACTCCTGATCACCGATAAAAAATCATCGTGTATAAGGTGCTAACAAATTAGTTACAGCTAATAGTACTCGGTTCTCGAAGTATGAAACATCATAGGTTTTCTTATGTTTTTTTGGAGAAAATTAGGAAACAAATTTGCTACGTTAAAACACCCTGTTAATAAGGTAATTAAATGAGACCTCTTTAGACATTCTAGAACCTCTTTAAACTATCATTCAGACGCTAATATTTAATAACAATAATAACCTACAGTTTTCCCGCCGAATCATAATGAAATTTACGAAAAACAACTTTTGACAAACTGTGTTAAACATCTTGACAGGTACCTACATAATAGGGGTGATTATTTTAAAGATTAATTATAATTGATATTTTTTGTTCGGAAAATTAAAACAATAATATTATATACAAAGGTTCCTTAATTACAGTTAAAAGTTAATTGTTTTACTTAATGTACCTAATGTATTGTCTCTTAAAATATCCGTGACTAATTGGTTAGAACCTTATATATCACATGAATATATCCAAAGTATGTTATCATTATATTATTGCTATAAGTATATAAACAGTTGGTACGTAACCGCCCCCCCCCCCCTAATCTCCCCTACCCCTCTTCTCTAGGCATAAAGCCATTACAACATCTTTGTTACTTAGGTACCTATATTTATCTAATGGGGCGCAACCCAACGCTCACCTTAGGGCCACTAGCAAGAAAAGGGTACATCGAATTTAAGTTCTTAATCTGGATATAAGACATATTTGCAAACAGTTCTACACAGTTAGACTGAACTTAAACTTTAATCTACCTATTTGCTGCAAGTGGCCCTCAGTAGAATGGGGCAAAAAAAAAACTTCCGTTTTGATTGAAATAAACGATGTAATTCGGGTTAAAGTAGACAAACAGAAAAATCCCATGCGTGGTGAAGGGGTAACGGATACTCTCTAAATGATGGATAAAATTGTTTTCGTATCACCTCTCCTCATCCTCAACCGGGTGATTTATTTTCAACCAGCGCAGGTTGGATGGCAGTAAGGAGACTGGTAATCGGTAGTCCTTATTAGCCCTGTAAGTAATAGTTCACTGTCGACTGTGTTTACATTAGCGCACACGACAAGCGGACGTCGCTGCTATGGGTACCTAACCAAGGATCGAAGCAGACGCCAAGCTGTCGGAAGAGTTCATGGCGATATCATCATTTGTTGTTGCATATAAAGCGGACAGGACTTACCTATATTGTTACATAAAAAAAAACAGCATCCAAATCGCTACATCCTTTTAAGAGCTACGGTGCCACATACAGACACACAAACACACATAACACCCCTCTTTTTTGAGTCGGGGGTTAAATAATAAAATAAATAAATATAATGAAATAGAAAACCGCATAACTGGAAGTAAGTGCCGACCGAGCCTCTTTTTATAGCGCGGAGAACGCGAACAAGTAAAGACCAAGAGGGGCTATTGCTTAGCACTCGCAATCGCAATTGTTTGCATTTTGAAAATCGATGGCTTGTCTGCATACAAAATGAAAACAATTGTTCCGGTTTGAAGCCAATTGAGATTGCGAGTGCGTTAGGCAATAGCGACGCCTGATGGTGAGTGGCCTCTGATGCCCATAGGCATTTGCAATCTCAACACTGGAATTGTAATAAATAACATACTCGTAACTACCTATTAAAGTACTTAGGTACTTAAAATAATTTGTAAATCTATTTTTTTCATATTGTAATTAATTGACAAACTATTTTAATTATAAATTGACTTGTAAAATTTTATTGTATTTTTACCAATCAATTCTGTATTCTAAAAACCATACATTCGTTGCCAACCACGTGAACACTGGGTGTTGGCTGGTCGGCGGTCGGCGGCTGAGTATAGGGTTCCGAAGCTACAAATACAAAAAAGTATCTCAAATAATAAAGTGCAACTTCATAGCACTTACGTCCTTTTGTTGAGAGGAGCAGTTCTTCGGCAATAACTCCAAAATGGTATACCCGATCATGTTGAAAATATTTTTCGTGTAAAGTTATATTTTATGGACATACGGTTTAAAAGATCACGGGGGGGGGGGGACACAGATTATGCAACTTCCTTAGCAATTATTGCCACACAATGATTTATGATTTATTATGATGAAAATATATATTTTTTTAATATTCTTTTACATGTATGGAAAACCCCCTCTAGGAATATTATTGTTTAGTAGCGGCTTCTACAAGACATAACCTATACTCCAAATTTCATCACTCTTGTAGTTTTCTACTAAAATACCTGGCACGTACGGACGGACGGACGGACACGACAAAACTATAAGGGTTCCGTTATTGCCATTTGGCTACGGAACCCTAAAAAACACAATTTAATTGCTGTCTTACTATAAATTTAGTTCTAGAGCAAGAACACAATTTTGCTGTCTGTTTCTAACTTTAAAGTTAGAGTACCACAGCAGTCAACTTCGGAAATTTGTACTGCTAGTCTTAAACCTCGCTTTGGGATGGTTCCTGCACAAGATCCTACCCCCACTATACTACGTTTTTTTCACATTAGACTCATAACGGTCAAATTCTCACACATTTCCTTGAATAGCGTAAATAAGTATCTAAGTACAGAAAAATAATTACATCCTAAGACTATATCATCAATTATTTATTCTAAATCATGATTAAAAATACATTAGGACTGAATTTCCTTTCTTTAAAGCAAAATGTTTATCATCACTTTTATGGGTCGTGGCGGTCTTGAAGTGGGAATTTTTAATATGATCTAACATTGTATGAGTAGAACAAAATGTTATTTTTATTACCTGAGCAACGTGTAACAAAGTGAACTTGCTATTCAATTACGTATTTGAGTGTCCCTGTCCAAGGGTCATCTGACCACAAATTAAGTAATCTTACCTTAAATCAAATTAAATCAAATCAAATCTTTATTTGAGTAGAAAAAGGGTTATTACAGGAGGTAGGTAGTTACAAAATATTGAGCCGCCTTCTTCAGCTGTCGATGCCCAGCATGCAAATTTATAGTGCTAACAGCTAGCAATGCTTAGGGACTAGGTAGGAACACTTGCACACACCGCACCGCCCTAGTAACTTATAATTAGGGGTTTTTAGGTACTCTTTATACAGGGTGATTGGTACATCGTTTGCCAAATTAAATTGGGGGACAGAAGGGGTCATTTGCTATCTCCTACGACCCCGAAAAAAATTCTTAGTCACATGGAGTTTTTTATGATTTTTTTTTCATTTTTTTTGAAAAATTCTGTAGAACGACTCGTTTAAACTTAAATCACAAAAAAGTTATTTTGCCTAAACCTTAAATTTTTATTTTATTGCAAGGTGTAATGTTGTACTGTTCTCCCAAATTCAAAATTACCAACAAGTCGGTTCTAGTTATTTTTTTATTGACCCAGAAACGTTTTTCAAGACGTGAAAATTCAATAAATCTGAAATTTTAATTATCATTTTTAAAAAAACTACAGTAAACCATGCTCTTAAAATTGATTAAAAAACATCTTAGGTTTTCCTGACGAGGTGGTTAGCAGGCCGAGCAATCGCGAGGCCTGCTAAAATACGAGTCAGGAAATCCTCGTTTCCGCCGAGGCATACATAATGCTTTTCTCAAACATGTGAGGAAATAACACAAATACATTTTTAAAAAGCAATTAAGTAGTTTAATTTAATTCACATTAAAAGTTATGTTGGTCATGTTTGGGCAATTTGTAAATAAAAACTTTATAGTTTTTCCAGGAGCCAGTTCAGGTTTTAACATAGGCGGCATAGTACTAGGGAATGCAATCTCGTCCATTTTTAGCGAGATTGATCTCGGCCGGAAAATGGGCGAGATCTCGCGAGTTTAACGAGATTGCAATCGAGCATAAAAACGTCTTATTCGAACGTAACGTAATAATGGCGTGTGATGTGAACTGAACAAATCTTTCATTTGATTGGTATATTTTGTTAATTAATCTCTAATTTCTAATAGATCTCTGTGTAGGTATAGTTTTCTTAATTTGATAGTAATCTCAGATCTCAGTTTAATAGTCAACTCAACTTAGTGAGTATAATTTTAGTTTTTGACTTCTTGTTATTTTGTTATAAAAGAACTGTTTTATTATTAAAAGACTTTTGTTTGATATTAGAAGAGAAGACTGGTTGTTGATTTAATTTCTTATTTGATTAGGTACAAAGTTAACTGCTTAAAAGTTTATTAAAAACATTAAACAATGTTAAATACATAAAAGTTAATTTAAACAAAACGTAAAAATAAATGTTTATTTCATAATACCTATGATTCTTATTATTTTTTCCCAATTTATCCAAATATTGTAACTATTTGCAAGAATCAACACACAAAACTGCCAATCTCGCGAGATCTCGAAATCGTCGAGATCTCGCGGTATTGTTATTCAGAAACACGCGAGATCTCGCCTGAGCCCCAATCTCGCGAGATTGCATTCCCTACATAGTACCTATTTCGTCGCTTTCATCGCTTGGGCTCATTTTTTCGACTATTTCGCACAACAATAGTTTCACATTTGGTTTCACATATGCAGAATGAACGAATGTTACCGACTGTCAATTGTGTTTAAATACTAACCATAGACATTGGAATGCAAATGCAAAAAGAAACACACGCACTGTGCTAAAAAAGCGAGCAGTTACCTTGGCTGTTTGGAATTTTTGTCTTGGTCCTTTTGATTTTGTATGCAATTGACAGAATTTTTAAGAAAAAAATGGACATGGACGGAAAGTGTTTTCATATGGTTTTTTTACTCCTAGGAGTAAAATGAGGCACTTTCCGTCCTTGTCTTTCAATCGGAAAACCGTTCTTTCCGAGCATGTTTGAGAAAATAATATTTAAATTTGACACTCACAATTTTTATTAAATTTTCTTCTTAAGTATAAATTTTATTTTATTACAAACCTCTTTTTATGCTGATAGTACGGGAAATTTCAAATATAGAATGCTTATAAACACAGAATACCACTACACACTACATATGCAATTCGACGCTCTCGCTAATTCATCTATAAGTACATACCTTCTTTTAATTTCGCCATAGGTATGTATCTATAAAGACGCAGTTTCTTATTTCTTAATCAAAGGATAAACCTTTGTCTTTACTTGCTTTAATCGTGATAAAAATGGCAGAGCATGTCTGGTGGACCATTTACTATAACCGATTTACTTGTACTAGTTTACTTGATTAAACAGTAGCCGACATTTTTAAGTAGGTACATACGTTCACATTTAACATATTGGTGGGAGAAGGACAGAGAAACGAATGAGGTAGGCTAGGCTTAGAGGGTCTAAGGAGAAAGGTGCTGCGTATAATAAGGTTCACATTGTAACATTCATTCTGAAAGCAGACGGTAAAACGGCACAGTCGGCTTTTTTGGAAATAAAAATGTTTTTTTTTCTGCCGAAAGACAAAGACGTATCGTCTTGGGTCGTCCCTTTCGTTTTTTGTCTAGTTCTTAATTCGTCTCATGAGCATACATTTTCGGATCAACAGACTAAAAAATAAAAAGACTAACACCGAATCAGCCGGAATATAAAAAAAGATAAAAAAGAGACCACCAACGAAAGTGACGATTGAAGAATGGATGACGAAAGCAGAATGAGACAAGTTAAGAACTTGACAAAAAATGAATGGGACGACCCAAGACGATATCGACAAGTTGAAATCCGTTGAGTAAATAATGAAGTACCTAATGCCGACTTTTCACGCCGTTCATAAAAACTGTGAATAGGTACACAGGATTGTCAGTAGGTAAACAGGGCCGCGTGCGGCCTCTCACCACGCGACGTCACCGGATACCACGGGCCCGTTGCGTCATGTTTTGTAACTCAATTGTATTTGTGAGTATTTCATAACTTACAGTCCTGATCTCAGCTTTTCAATGTTTTCGGTGACCAGGGTTTTCGATCGGCTCAGATTGGGGTTCTGTCGGGTGTGGCGCGGGGGCTCTATCACCATAGCGGCTATCGGTTCTTCGCCAGTAATTGAAGTATCAATCACATCTTCTAAAACAAGTAATACGAAACATTTATGTATCTAATAAATAACTGTGGTTGAATGTTGAGATTGGGGCATGTTATTTATGCATAATTTTATAGCATTTTTATATTTATACCAGTCAAATTGTTGCCTTTACATATAGGGTAGGGTCATCTGTCCAAAATTGAAACAATCGTACCTACACGATGAAATGTTGCGATATTTCTAAAATGCGTTGTTGCCAAAAAGTGCTGAATAGCGAGTAAGGACATGCTCAGGAACCTGCGCTTGCCTACCCTTTGCGAGGGCGCCGCGTGGATTAACATCTCTTTGCAGACACTTTCAGGTATTGGTAGGTACAAAAAAGTAAGTTTTTAAGACTACGTTGAATTCTGTAAAATTAAAAACTCTCGGACCCTTCTGAGTCAATGGAAATCGTTTACTTTTCGTGGCATTTTCTGAAAAATCCGGTTGGTTCACAATGAAACAAAAGTAAGTATGGGGTCAAAACATTGTTTCGCCTATTTAGACGCCTATATAAACAAATAAAAAAAGGTCTTTCTAGTACTAAAGACATTCGCAGCGATGCGTACCCGATGGCTCAATAAAAATAAAATAAATTTCCTAACAGTTGAAAGTCAGAAAAACAAGCAGGTATCGAGTGGCTTAGATTTAATTTAGTTTAGCGATCTAAATTAATAACTGTGATTAAAATAACTAAGCTAATAAGTTGTTACGGAACGGAGTTGTTAGGCAGGGTGACAAGAAAATAAGGTACTATCAGACCATTGGAACCTTGACCCACCATAGAACTGTGTCACAGAGACGTTATGATTCAAGTCATAAGAAGTGTCAAACAAATTGTTTTATAATGTCACTGTGACACCGTTCTATGGTGGGTCAGGGTTCCATTGGGCTGATAGTACAACTGGCCCGCAAAACTAAGTATCATACTTTCAATGAAAATGCGGGCCAGTGTATAATCAGCCAAGGATCGGAAAAACGCCCGTCATTTTGAAAACATAACCCTGTTCTGTACAGCAGAGACTGCCTTATGATGTTAGTAAAAAAAATTATTAGGTATTTAATGGATTTATTATACTGAATGCTGAATGACACCGGAATGGTTATGAGACAAAACAAAAACACACACAAACAGTATACCAGTGCCAATAATTAAATATGCCCCAATGACGTCCGTAGACTTAAACGAACTTTTACGACTGATAAATCGTTCATTGAATACAAAACGGACACAATCCGAAATGAGTCAGTGTTGCATTTTAAAATTAGAAGTGGTTGGAATACGATTTTTAATGGAATAGTATATTATTTTGAAATGTGTCCGTTTTGTATTCAATGAGCGAAATGGGTCCTAAAATTCATATCGTTTTGGTCTCATAAGCGAACATTTTGAAAAACAATCGTCATTCTTTTTGATTGGCGAAAGTGTTTTTTCCCATAACCATTTCGGTGTCATTCATTAATAAAATTATCGCTGAATACATATAAATTATGGTATAATAAATCTATAAAGTACCTAATAATATTTTTTATAACATAAGGAAGTCTCTGTTGTACGGAACAGGGTTATGTTTTCAAAATGACGGGATTTTTTTCGATCCTTGATAATCACTCTCAACGGCCGTTTAATAATGATACTTAAAGACCCTAAATCCTTAATTAACAACTAAAGTACGTAAACTAAAACTTATTACTATCCGGTTGCCAAGAGAGGTTTTTGTTTGATGGTCGTCGGGGTACTCTGCTTAATCCTTTGCCTAAGGTGTAGGTCGGTCGTTCTAATTTTACTCAGCGGTAAAAAGGGCGTTGCGACAAGTCCTTTGTTAAGACTCACTCACACACAAAATAATACTTAATTTACAATTTAATTACACTGTCTGTATAGCAATCACATATAACACTACACTACAATACTACACTACAATACAGCAATACAGACAAACAAGTAATTTCAATACATAACTTCCAAATATTTCTAGAATGGCTACATGACACAACTGCAGACTGTGTGCGCTCCTTAGTGCATCGGCTCAGGGCGACTTGGTCCTCAATCCTATTTCATCATCTTCTTAACTCATCCACAATGCCATTTGGGCCACTATTCCAATTAGTCGGCATGGCTATATAGTTACCTTCCTAATTCGGCCACTTTCCTATATTGTCACCTTCCTAACTCGTCCACATTCCTATATGGGCCGCGGTGCTAATTGGTCCACATTCTTTTATAGTCCACAGTGCCAACTCATCCACATTTTAATTGAGCGGTCAACTTCTAAATTCGTTCGCTGAGAGAACTGAAAGAGGATTGTTAAAAAAAAGTTGTTGTCTTTAAATTCAATACCCACCTATGACCCAAACTCTGGGCGAAATGACCGGGAGACTGATCGACCACCAGCCTGATCCGGGCGGCATCCCCACTCATCATCATCATCATGATGACCCAAACTTAAGAATAAAATCTCAAATAAGAGTCGCTAAAATAAAGAAAAATAAACTAATATAATTTGCCCTAGAGTGGATTCTAACGGGTATACTACGTCCTCTGACTCCCAGCTGCGCTCCACTAAGCCATGAATGCATTTAACTTAGAAATAGAAATAGAAAATATATTTATTTGTTTCTGCTTACGTACCTACATAATATCACATCCATTGCTGAAGTCTTCTTTTAAGTAAAAATATACCTGTGCCAGGAGACCCCGCTCTTCTATAGCATATATTACGTTACATGTAAATTAGGAACAACTAGATAATAGAGAAAAAATATTAATTAAAAATTAGTCTGAAAGTAAACAATAGGCTAAGTAAAGTTTTTGGAAGATATGTACCTATATTATATTTATTTTCGATAGTCGTCATCCTAAAGATCAAGAAATTGCGGCTCTTTTATTTTTATTTCCTCTAATATTTTAGAAATATTTTTTTTAGTTATGAAGTTGACATTTGTACACTTTAATGACCGACTAGCTTGTTGCCTTCGTACTTAATGAAAAAGAAAAAAAAACACTTCTATATCTGTCATTGTCAAATCAAATCAAAGTAAACAAACGATTCAATACAACGGCTCTTTTCTGTTTGCTTGTGTTTCATGTGATCAGTGTTTTTAGAAATATTTTTAACGATCTCAGAACGAACTCCGGACTTTCGTTTTGCCGCTTTGCTCTAAGACCTTTGCACGATATTTGGTCTACGATTTATTTTCGAACCCTTTGGCACTTCTTCTTGGACACCGATTTCTTCCTTTCTCGACGACTCTTGCTCTGCTTTTTGATAGCCACGAGAGCACTTTTGAATTGTACAATCCACGCAATGAATTCAGGCAATCCCACACGGACTGTGGAAATGGAGTACCTATTACAAAGATTTACTTGAATTTACTTATTTGAATTGAACTGTTTGTTTACTTTGATTTGATTTGACGTTGACAGATATAGAAGGGACAGTTTTTTTTCTATTTCATTAAATACGAAGGCAACAAGCTTGTCGGTCATTAAAGTTTACAAATGTCAACTTCATAACTAAAAAAAAGATTTCTAAAATATTAGAGGAAATAAACGTAAAAGAGCCGCAGTTCTATGATCTTCAGGATGACGACTATCGAAAAAAAATATAATTTACATCTCTTCCAAAAACTTTACTTACCCAATTAAAATATTTTTACACAAACAAAAAGAAATATACACAGAGTATCTGTGTGTGTGTGTATGAGTGTGTGCGCGTGTATATATGTGTGTGTGTGTGTGTGTGTGTGTGTGTTTATTTTAATTTATAAGGGTACTAAGAACTGCTGTCTCCTAATAATTTAGGTCCTTAATCCAAGTGATAATATTTTTTGCATTCATAGGTTAATTTAGGGTACAATTGAAGTTCTTTATTAAGTTTGTTGTACCTATATTACAGAAGATAGTTTCCGTAGTTGACTTGTGGCAAATACTGATTTTGTCGAAAAAATTGGTGCAACGTTGTGATTCCTTCTTCTACTTAGCAGCGTTGGGTTGTAATGCAAGTTTTTGTGAGTGAAGAGAGCTGTTCGCAAAATGTAAAATTTTCTAACTGTTAGTAAGTTACTATCTATGTAAAGTTGATCAGTGGGGAAACGGAATGGTTTAAAAAGGGCAACTTTTAATAATGATCGCTGAGTTCTTTCGATTTCAATGAACCTAGATTTACAAGCTCCACCCCATATAGGAAGACAGTAAGAAATGAGAGACTGACCCAGAGCAATATAGATTTTTAGAAGAAGTTTAGATGGGGCAGTGTGTCGCAGTGTTTTAAAAATCCAGGTAATTTTTCTAAGCCTACCACAAACAGTTTCAATTTGGTTATACCATGACAATCGTTGGTCCATCATAACTCCAAGGTACTTAGTCGTTGCTACTTTACAGTCACTTTGAGCATGGTTGCAAGAGTGGATTTTTATTTGAAAGTCGCTATGTGGCTGAGTACTGTCATATTTCGTAAAACAAATATAATTTGTTTTACTGGTGTTTATTATTATTATTCAGGGAGTGGCTATTCAAGGCTCCAAAGCCTAGTATCACTGTGACCAGAATTGATCTATTGTGATCGCCACGGCCTACAGTTCTCCGCTGAGTCCTGTTATTGCGAAGAATTTCAGGACTTTGTTGGTGCCGAGATACTTGATCTCCTCTGGGCACATTAGATGCTTTCCCAGTGAGGAGCTACGGTTAGGGTTTGCAATATTCGTTGGTTTTTAATATTCGAATAATATGAATAGTTCGATTTCCGATATTCGAATATTCGAATTTTTCGGATAATTTGAATATTTATTGAAACAAAACGAATTAATGGTTTAATGTTGTAAAATCAAATAAATAGGCCTTAAATATTAAAAAAAAATTGCATTCCGTGGTCAAATTAAATATTATTAGTTATTAATATAGCAAGTAGCAGGAAGCGAGCGACCCAACTACGTCACTCAACTCACTCACTGCTCGTTATTGTAATATATTTATTTGAGCTAAATTTGTTTTTTTGGGAATGTTAACTTGTAGATACGATTAACTTTAATTAAGTAAAACAACATAAAATAATATAACAACCATAACACAATAACTGAAAAAGAAAACTAAAATTAAATAAAACTAACTCTAAATACAGGGTGGAAAGAGACGAGGGCCGTTCCCGAAAATATAGTATCACATAAGTGATGTACATTCGATGTGCAATGGTTAGAAACAATTATTATAAAGAAAACAAAAAAGTTAAAATGAGTCATGTTTAATATTGGTGACAACCCTATTTACCTAACTATTTACCTAAATATGCCAACATTTGTAAGGCTAACGAGAAAAGGATACCTGTTATCTTAGGGATCTACAACCGATGTTCAAATATTCCACCACGTCTAATAATACAGGCAGCTGCTCGTGCCCGAGTATGGCGATGCACCTTCGATAATGTATTTTCTTCACGATTTTTTCGACGCAGTTGTTCGAAGGCAGCAATTAGTCTTTCTTTAATTTCCTCGGCAGTTTCACCTTCAGTCCTGTACACTTTGTCTTTAATCGTGCCCCACAGAAAAAAGTCCAGTGCCGTGAGGTCCGGGCTCGTTGGGGGCCAACAGTGTGGCCCAAATCGCCCTATCCATCTGTCCCCAAACTCAGTGTTTAATTTCTCACGCACTTCTATCACGGAATGAGCTGGTGCTCCGTCTTGTTGGTACCAAGTGCGTTGTCTTTCGGCCAGTGGCAAGTTATCGAGGTAAGCGTCAACCGTGGAGTTGAGGGCCATGTGTCCAACTCTGTTAAGTGTTGCAGGTAAGAACACAGGCCCTATAATTGTTTCCCCGTGAATTGCAGCCCACACGTTAACTGACCAACGATATTAGTGACTCGAATAACGGTACGCGAATGGGTTTTCTTCGGCGTACACGTGTTCATTTCGCCTATTCCACATACCATTGCGTATAAATACACTTTCATCCGTCCAAATAATGCGTCTAATGAAGTCACGGTCTCCAGCTATTTTGTCTAACAACCACCGGCAGTATGTTTCCCGGATGGGGCAGTCTCGGGGCAATAACGCTTGAACCCTCTGTATGTGATAAAGACGACGACGGGCGCGTTTTAGTATTTTCAATACTGTCGTAAGAGTTAATCCGAAGTGCTGACCCGCCCGCCTGGAACTTGCTTTTGGATTGCGGTCAAAATAACGCAGTACTCTTTCTTCGAGCCCCGCAGCAAGTCGTACGACACCTCCTCCGCGTTGGTCGTCTTGAGATGTTCGGGGGACTACTTATGGGACGATTGCTAGCAACGCGGTCAAAGGCACGCAAAATCATTCGACGGTCTGATGGATACGGTGGAAGATATCGCTTTATCGCTGTCTGTATTGACGCAAAGTCTCGCAGTTGCACTCTGCGTATAACAGTAACAAATTGAGATTATCTCTAGCCTCAAATAATGGCATTATTAAGGAAGCAGCATTAGTTTAAGAGTGTGACATAATTGTGACGTGCTTATTGTCATTGTAATACCTAATTGTCTATGAAACAAATAGGTTGCAAAACAAAAATATTGTCAATGCACCTGCTAAATGTCATCCATCAATTACATCTCAAAGTTATTGTTTACTAGTTAGGTCAAGGGTAGGATCATTGACCTTATCAGCTGTTAGGGTTGAAAAAACACGTTTTTTGTATTAAACTTTAACGAGCTGTAACTTGAAAACGGCTAAAAATATTAGCATAGTTTCTTGGAGAAAAATATAGTACTAAAGATGCATAATCTCGAATTTACCGGAAGGGCCGTCGTCCCTTTCCACCCTGTATATAAATTACCTAACTAAAACATTAAATCTAAGAATGGCCCCTGCGGCATTGTACCAAAGATGCTGGCAGCATTTCCTCGCTGGATGGTTAAACTTATACGTTGAGCGAGGAAACTGCCAGCTCTTCGGTCTCCCGTGACGTCAATGAGCCTCTTCGAAACTTCTTTGAAGAGGCTTCGAGCGCTAGGACCCCACGGACCAAGGGTCTCGACACCGAATGGAATAAACATATATTCTGGGCCGAGACCACTATATTTTACTACCTTCATGCTTTCGGCCGCTTCAGCTGCCGCACCAGCCCTATTAGAGGTCCGGTGGAGATGTGATGGGGCTAGCGTGTCTACACAGGTTGCATCCCACACTAGCACCCGTCCCATATTCCACGGGACCAAGGTCATTCCGTCAGGTCTCTTGCCATCATTTCTAGAAATGCCTGTCGGCTTTAAAAGAGCCGGGACCTTTATTGAGGCAAGAGACCGACGAATGATGTCGTTGAGTGCGGCGTGTCTGGAAAAGCGGCCAGCACTTCTCTGGCAAGAAAGTCCGTGATGTCCTAGCCGATCTACGTCACTTCCGCAGGGGCAGCGATGTGGAGCGCAGACCGGGACCACAAGGCGAAGGCAAACTGAAAGTCGGAGTGTGTTAGGGTCTAGGAAAGTTCCAGTGCTTGGCGAGGGATGAGCTTGAAGCCAGTATCCAGCCTCCCTTGTACCGACTGCTAAAATTCTAGCACGATCCGCTGCGCAGCACTGGCTAAGAAGAGAATCAACAGTCAATTTGGGAATTAGTTTTAAAACTCATGTTGTCTCATGTTATATTTGCATTCCAGTTTAATATTTGCTTGCATTTCTCAGTAGGTATGAAAAAAAGCTGATTCCAGCGTTCTATTAAAAGTGGGAAACTATTTCAATCCTTTTTAGTACTATTCAAAATATCCGAATTATTCGAATAAGTAACACTGCCGTATTCGAATTTAATTTGTGTCGGATATTCGAATAATATGAATATTCGAATATTCGAATTGCAAACCCTAGCTACGGTGTCGCATTAAGGCCGGGCAGACGGTGAGAAGGTGCATAGGCGTTTCCTCCTCCAGATGGCAGAGTCTGCACAACCTTGTGTCACCTTTCCCAATCGTCTGCATGTGCTTGTTCAGGCAACAGTGCCCTGTGAGCGCCCTGACCAGAGTGCGAATATTGTTCCTACTTAGCGCTAAGGCCTCCGTCGATGCCTTTTTGCTAAATGCTGGTGTTTAGAGTAAGTGTATTTATTTTAAGTCACATATCCACCTTGGACAGGCCTAACTCTGCAGACCTTTGGACTTCATTCCATGAGGGGCCTGTAAAAACAATAGCTGTATCATCAGCAAAAGAGAATGCAGATCCGTGGGCGAGTGTTATGTTACATAAACTATTGATGTATACCAAAAACAAGGTTGGTCCCAGAACACTACCTTGTGGGACACCAAAAGTTATATTAGCGGACTGGCTAACGAGAGAACCAATTTTGACTGTTTGTGTGCGATTGGAAAGATAGTCTTTAAAGAGTTCTAATGGAGTGCCTCTTATTCCAACCTTTTCCAGCTTTTCCACAAGCTTGGGGATAGAAACGGTGTCAAACGCTTTCTTCAGATCTAAAAATATGGCAAGATACTTATTGCCAAAGTCTAAATTATCAACAATAAGTGAAGTTAGGGCAGTAACGGCGTCTTCCGTTGACTTGCAACGTCTAAAACCGTACTGTGATTGAGAGAGGATTTTAATTTTTTCTAAATAATTAAGTAATCCTTTATTTAAGAGTTTTTCAAAAAATTTGGAAATTGCTGGCAAAACTGAAATCGGCCTGTAATTGTTGACATCGTTTCTATCTCCACTCTTGTGGACTGGCGTTATTAAGTATGGCTGGCTTTAGTGGAGATGGAAAGACACCTTTTTTAAAACATAAGTTAACAAAGTGTGTTAAGTACGGGGATAGTCTCATTTTTAGCAAGTTTTAAGAAGCTGGTGGTGATGTTATCCCAACCTGGAGCACTTTTTGAGTTCAGACTCATTAAAACACTGTGCACTTCTTCAGGAGTAGTATTAAAGAGAACGAAGGAGGAACCCTGCGGTTTATCACTTTGATGGTGGGAACTATAAGAATGATGCGTTCTAGTATCTGCTTGTATATCCGCTGCAAGGTTTTTCCCAACAAGGTTTTTTCCAATATTTGCAAAGAAGGTGTTAACATAGTTGACTGAATCTTGAGGGCAATCTGTGGCATTTAACAACTCAACGTTTTCAGTTTTATTTTGTTTTAGATGGGTTATGGTTCTTATACTATTGGGTCAATCAACTATTCTTTGTACAATTTGTAGGTCAAATTCTAACAAAAAACATAAAAATAAAATGTTTAAATAACCAGTATTAGTTGATGTTAAAATAAAAGTAAATACCAGGATAATATAATTTAGTCATTGGCAGTGCAGTTTTTGCTTTAATTTACAATTTTTTACAAGGTTTTTTCCTTTGATGCCCTGTACTTTGTCTCCTACGTGACCATCTAATAAATATATTTTTTACTAATAAAACGCGATCTTATTGTTTGAAAATAGCTGTATCAGAAAGTATTGTATCAAAACATATCTTCTTTAATTACAATGAAAGGCACATAAAGATTATTTGCAAATTAAACCGTGATATTGTGTCTCTTATGTTATCAAACAACATTTAGCAAGTTTATTTTCAAAATAAATTAAGGAATTGGCAAAATAGAACAACAGGGTATTTTTTTCCTGTAATATTTTATTTGATATGTAGTAATCACCGTAAATTTGTATGAAAGAGATTAAAAATCATGTACGGTATTTTAATTTAACGTTTTACTTATTTAGGGACAAATGAGTAACATAAGAGACATTTTGGTAACTTAGGAGAATAGTTATTTTGCAGTGTCTCTTACGTTACCAAAACGTCTCTTATGTTACTAATGTTTAAATAAAAGAAAAACAAAGAAAGTTATAATTTATTGACAAACTACAATACAAGACTTATGAAATATAGAACTTTGTTACTAAAATCAATACTCTCTCTAATGTTACTAAAATACTCTCTTAGTTTCTTTTTACTTTCTTCGTACTTCTCTGGATTTTTCTTAAGTTTATCTCGGTATCGCCTTTGTTTTTCGGCGGCTTTAAGAGCCATGTTTTTTTATTTACCTGCAACCAATTAATTAAGTATTTTTTTACAAACCTTCACAAAATCTACCGCTAATAATAAATGTATAATAAGATAAGATCCCTTTCAATTAAAAGAGTTCAAATATGCTACAAAACAGGTCATACATCTTAGAAACATACAAAATGTCTCTTAAGTTACCACCGTGTCTTCTAAGTTACCGCTTATAGTAACTTTAGGGACAGGTAACTTAGGGGACATTTTGTAGGTTATTCACTCGTACTTTTTTCCTGTATTAGCAGACACGTGAAGGTTTATCAACTGTTGTAAGCACACTCAATTACAACAATTGACAAGAAGTTTTCAAGTAAAATAATGTGTACTTACCAATTTGTGAGCCGGAACTCGGGGGACACCGAATAAACACACCTTCACCATGTACTGATTTGTTCACAACTGAGGGGGACGCGGTGAAAAATCAAGATGGCGGAATGGCATGACGTGAGTCACAGACTACTAAATACACTATTAGAGCACTGCTAGAACCATCTATGTTTTATTACTAAAAGCACTTGAATGGTAACTTAGGGGACAGCAATTTGTTTCTGAATATGAGGACAAATCTTGTTTTTTTTTTTAATGACGTTTATTTTGTTTAAAAAATATGATCTGTATGTTTTATGTTTGCAAAAATATTGTAGATTATGTAAAAAATAATAACTTAAATTGATGTTAAGAGTATTTTTGAAAGAAAGCGTTAAATCTTGACAAAATTGGTTTGGGGACAGCAACATTTTTGTATCGGACGAGTATTTCGTCCACTATGTTACTATAAGTTAAGTTAATAAAATTAAACAATTTAGAGTTAAATCGTAGTTTATACAAATAATGCGAGTTCTGATTACCCGTTTTAGAAATAATTTATAATAAATTTCTTGTTTCACCTAACTTTACTACGTTTGTGTCATAGGGACATAGATATGTACAAAGAATAGTTGATTGACCCTAATATTCCATAGTAATTTTGAATTTCCATGTTTGGTGGTAGCAAACGAGTTATAGTTTTCAAGGATAGAGATTGATTTATGGGGTTCAAGCCAGCATTCGGTTAGAACAATTATATCGACATCAAATTTAATAATTGCTAAATTAGTTAATAGATCATGGAAGTTGGCGTAAGCATGCATCTTATATTTTGAGAGATAACTGTCAAATTTCTTTCTTTTTTTATTTGAATGAAACTTTCTTAGTTATCTATGTCACATTGATAAGAAAGAGCTATTTATGTAACGTCAATTTCATTAATTGTGTTAAGGACATTATCCATAGTACGAATTAGAATTTGAACTGCAGTCATTAATTGTGCAAGTAACAAAAAATAATCTGTTTTGTGTAGAGATAGAGCTTATACGTGCATGTTTGTAAAAGTGTGTATGAAATTGTAAATAGTGAGTGAGAGTACTTGAAGTTTGAGTAAGTAGTTATTTGTTTATGTGTAGCATCGAAATATAGTTAATAAGTATGGAAGAGTAATCGACGCTCAAAATCTGCCCCACTGACTTAGTGCCGGCGGGGGTGGAGCTATTAATGAGTGCCGAACTGTATATCAGTCGACTTTCTGACGTAGTGTCAAACGGTTGTTTACAATCACAAATGAAAAAAATCCATATTAATGATTACCGGATTTAAATGACGCTGCAACCATGCCAAGTTGCATTGTAAATTGGTGCAGGACCCACACAGATGCAAAACAAAGCGATATTTATTTTCATTAGTAAGTTATTGTCATGACCGATGTTATGCAATATATCTTTGAAAAATGTGAATTACAAGCAACTACTTCGAATGAATAGGAAATTAAATTTTATGTCATCTTTACTATCGTTAGTTTATGTACATAATAAAAAAAACGAAATATACCTTTTTAAGTTTTCCAAAAAATGAAGAACGCCGTCTGGCTTGGGTGGATGCAGTTCGTCGCGAATTGCGAAACGAGAATTGGATGCCTAGCAAACATTGCAGGATTTGCAGCATCCATTTTGATGAATCGGATTATGTCATCTCAAAAACTGGAAAACATTTTTTAAAAGTTACAGCGGTCCCAAATTGTACAGTACGTTGTCAACATTTATTTACAATAATTTAATTAATATTTAAATGAATATCAGACGTCGAGGAGTTTATCACAGGTCTATTAGATATGTTTAGATGCTAAAGACTATTTGACGCTGACTACTCTTACAACATAATATCTTCTGATATACTATTTTACAACTTTATAATAGTGTAACATAAGTATGTTAAATGATTCAAGGGGAACAATCATTCAATCATATAAAAAAATATTAATAAAATTCATTATTCAATTACTGTGTTGTTTTTGCCGTGTGGTTGCCGGCAGAATAGAATAGAATAGTACCACTCCATACCTTCCTGTGGAAGTCGTAAGAGACGACTAAGGGATTAAAGGCTTGTAGTATTTTTAGGCGATGGGCTTGCAACCTGTCACTAATATACACATGATATACATCTTAGCCTGTATGTGCAAAATGTGGTTACTTTTGAGTTAGCGTACCACTGGTCAGTTTCCTTACTCGTCAATTTCACTGATTCACCAGTTTACTCATTAGACAGTTTCGGTAGGTTGTCAATTTCGCTAGTTAGGCATTTTCCTGATTCTTCAGTTTCCTCGTTCGCTAGTTTTGCTAGGATGTCAGTTTCGTGAATTTGCCAGTATTGCAATCCGCTAGTTTCGTTATTTGTCAGTTTCGCTAATCGAACGGTTTACCTATGCGTCAGTTACGCTAAGTAGACCATTTTGTCAGTTTGCTGTTTTCGTAATCCTTCAGTTTCCTCGTTCACTAGTTTTGCTAAGCTGCCAGTTTCGTTGATTCACTAGTTTCCTTGTGTACTAGTTTACTTTTTCGTCGCTAGATATAGGTAGGTAGGCTAGGTTGTTATCTGCACTATTTTCCATATCGAGCAAAATAAACGAATATTTAAGAGAAAACTAAAGAAGCATTTATTGGATACACTGTCATAGATTTATATAATTGGTACCTATTGTGTCGAACAAAGCCTTGTATATAATATAAGATTATTGTACTTTTATTTAAAGTCTTCCTGCAGTCAAACTGTCCTTAAACAGTTTTGCAGGGCTTTTGTGTACTTGTTATTTTTTGTTTGATGAATAAATAAATAAGTAATAAAATAAATATTCGTCTGTTTCACTGGTTGCCAGGATGTAAAGATGTGTGACAAATAAGAATTCGTCAGACGACATCTTTATATTAATGCATGGTCGCTTTGAGATTGCCGCTCACTCGTGACATATTTGCCTCTCCTGTCAGCCTGGTCAGAGTTAAGCGCGGCGTGTAGGTGCGCGGTGCGGTGTGGGTGCGGGAAGGAACGGCCATCTCGGAGTGACCTGAACAAGTAGTAGGTCAATGTCTTGTAACAGTACCAAACTACATCATCACATCATTTTACAAAAACTGTGTAATCTACGAGTATACAATTTTAATTATTAAATATATAAAACCCAAATAGTGCGAAGCTGGGGCGGGTCGTTAGTTAATCTTGAAAAGTCATGACCGCAGACTATTATCGATTATTAGCGCTACGTGCACCTGCATGCGCCTGTTCGCTGCACCCGTAGCTTTTTTTTTTAAATATTTTTATGTATTACTAAAACTAGGATAAGTTTGTTACTAACACTATGGATTTTTAGTCCGAAATAGAATTTGAATTTGAATTTGATGTGATCCAAATGATAAAGATGCAAGATGAATACAAACTGCGACTTTTGACCTTTTTAGATATTATCATTAAGTCTTCTATGATAATATAATACTGGCTGGCATATTATATAACGTTTGTCATTCTATAAATGATTTATGTCACTGTTATCGTTTCCGAAATAATTGTGCGTCATGGAAAAACTAATTGTGATATCGAGCGAAAGAAATAATAAAATAGTGTTATAAAACGGACATCGATACAACTTCGGGCAAAAAAATGGCAATGAAACAATATGGTGGCGATGCCAAAATAGAAATGCATGTAAAGGCAGTTTAACCACGGACAGTGATGTGACTACGGTGGTCCGACAAGCTGATCATAGCTATGGCTGTGACCCGGATCTCGGTTCAAATCTCGTCGCTGAGGCTTTACATAATTGTAAAAAAAGAGTGCGTGAAGAATACGGATCGGTGCAAACAATTTATGAAGACAGCTTAAAACATCTGAAAACGCCTGATTCTGAGTGTGTTGACATAATACCAAATTTTAATGCCGTTAAAAACGGTTTATACAGGGCCCGACGACAAGAGCTGAACGTAAATAATACCGTTTGCCGATCATTACAGGATGTGGTAATTCCAGAAAAATTGCCTAAAGATTTTCTTGTCTATGAAGAAGACAATATTCTTATTTTTATGACACCCTTTGCTATAGAACAAAGTAGCGGTATTAAGGACATATTTTGTGATGGCACATTTAAGTGTACCCCTAGCCCCTTTAAACAGCTTTATTCCATACATGCTGATGTAGGGAGCTCTGATATGGAAACAAATGTCGTTCCGTTAGCTTATTGCCTACTGCCCAATAAAGAAAAAGGAACCTACGTCATTATGTTTAGATTTTTAAAACAATTGGTCCTCAATTTTAAACCGGAAAAAATACACGTGGATTTTGAGCTGGGTGCAATTCAGGCAGTCAAAGTATTTTTTTCTGGAGCGAAAATCGTAGGCTGTTTTTTCCATTACAAGCAATGCTTGTTGCGTAAAGCTAAAGAACTAGGAATCACCAACACTATTGAGGGCCGCCGACATGTCAGAATGTGTGCAGCTTTGGCATTTCTGCCAACTATGTATATCCAAGAAGGGTGGCTGACGATTCTCGAAAAATCTGCAATGATTTCTAGTTATAAACAATTTAATTCATACGTCTCAAATGTTTGGATGGGTACCTACATCGAATGTCTCAGTTGCTATGAAGAGAGACATCGGACTATTAATATGGTTGAGGCGTGGCATAACCGAATCAATAAGAAAATTGGTCGAAAACCTCACCTTTATTTTTTTATAAGCGTTATTAGGCAAGAAGCGAAACATGTAGACTTCAAAATAAGGCAGTACTCTATATATGTCAAGGAACGTAACAGGAAAAAACGGTCACTACAATTAGATGAACGTATCAAGAATATAGTCAATGATTTTATTTTATTCCAAAAGACAAATATATGGACATGCTTAACCAGGTTGGATATGATAAACGTAACCAGACGAATAGACAAACGTAAATATTAATTAAATATGCCATACTTACCTGTTACTCGTATTTTTATGTTCAACATGTTTTTTTTTCTGGGAAGAAAAGTAGGTAATAATAAGTTGCAGAAAAGTAATAATAAGTTTTTTCTGAGGTTCTACTAGTTTCTATAGAATGACTAAGCACATGTTATGTTTATTAAGTAAATAAAATGTTAGAAATCAAAATGTTAGATTTTTTATTTATTTTGTCTTATCCACAAGGAAGTACCTACATATATGAAATGACACGAACTGACGAACAAGGAAACTTGCGAATAAGGAAAGTAACGGTTTAGGAACATGACGAAATAGCAAAACTGACAATCTTAACTAACTGACGAACAAGGAAAGTAACGGGTTAGGAACATGACGAAATAGCTAAACTGACAATCTAAACTAACTGACGACCAAGGAAACTTGCGAACCAGGAAATCAACTTAATAGGGAAATTGACAACTTAGTGAAACTGGCAAATAAGGAAATTAGTGAATTCAGAAACTGTCTAATGAGTTAACTGGTGAATTAGTGAAATTGACGAGTAAGGAAACTGACCAGTGGTACGCTAACTCATAAAAAAATATTGACAAATTGAAATCTTGTGTCAGAGAGCTTGTAACCAATTGCAGATTTTTGTCTTTCAAACGGTATAAAACCTTACTGAAATTACTGTCTACTCAAACGTTATACCAGCATCTGACATAAATGACTTCATACCTTAACTCAATTAATATTTAGTTGATTATTGAAACCACTCGATACATAAGATCTTTTCATTTCAAAAAGTGGGCGTTTTGGAGCGGATTTGTCAGTCGTTTTTGTTAGACGTTACTCTTCCATACTTATTATATTTCGATGATGTGTAGTTATTGTTTCGTGTTTATTATTACAAAGAATTAGGAACGTAATGTTAAAAAATAAAACAATGATATTTCTAAACAATTGCAAACAAAGTTTTACACATTCATTTGGGCATAGTCATATTTGGAATAGTTGCTGTACCTGAGCTTCACTGTGTATGGCGATGATTGGTGAATTATCATCCTTTCTGATGAACACCTTACCGTATGCAGTCCAACAAAATTTGTAGAACTTGGTTTTTGCAAGATCTCGCGCAAGAAAATGCAAGCGTGAACCTTTCGCCGTCAGTTGTTCAGACACGTACACGGGAGTGTCTACGGCCGAGCGCAAACCAAGGTGTTTAGCACAGAGTTTAGCTTTGTTCCTCGTATTGTAGGTTTAACGTTTTGTCCTTGGTCCCACGAACTCTATAAATGTCTTTTATGTAATTTTTGCTCATATTGCAGTTTACTTGTGCTGCAAAGTCAAAATCATCCCACTTAAATCTTCCTTTGACTCGTTCTCCTGCTTGGGAACATTTTTTATTTCTAAATTTGTTTTGCGGATACCACGTTGCATGTCCTCTAATTTGTCTTCAAGTGTACCTAGTAATGTACGTACGATCTTCCTTTATTTGTTTTTCTAATAGCACAATTTTTGCTTTTAATTCATAGTTCTGAGTGGCTAAAAAATTTAGTGCCCTCTCTATATTTTCATTAGTCTGTCGAATGTCCTTTTGACTGGTAGATATTTTTTGCAATTCTTGAGTTTGATCTGATAGCAATGTAATAATCATTTGTTTCATTTCTTCTTTGAAATCAGTTAACTCGCTGTTATAATCTGAGTCACATCCGCGTTTAGGCCTATTATGGGGAGCCTTTGGTTTTTGATCCACATCTGGCATCGTCTTGTTATTGGGCATTATGAATACTAATTCATCTACTAGGATGACAGAATAATCTCGGTGGTATAAAACACTACTTTTGTTTAAATGTAGCGCAGCGCAGTCATCCAATCCAAATGGCGTGTTCACTTATTAAGTACTAGGTTGTAAGCACCTCAAGCGATCCGGAAGAGACGCAAGCGCTTCCAGCGCTCAAGCGTCAGCAAGGCACAGTTTTCGCGCGGCTGTTGGTTGCGCGCACCGCGCATGCGCTAGGGCGGGCAGACGCGACGCGAGTCGCTGCGCTAGCAATTCACGGAATCGATCGTGATCAATTTGATAATGATTTGTTGATATCGTTTTTTGACACTGTACTTCACTGGTTGGGTTAATAAAAAATATTTTACTACTATTTTATTCGGGGGATTATAAGTTTTTATAAGGAATGTAATGATGTAAAGTTTTTGTTTTCTTTCAAAAAACCCACTTTAACTATTTTATAAACGCAGAACCGCGTCGGAACGATCTGACCGCGGTGGCGGTCGGGGGGGAAGAGGAACTTAAGTCGCAAAATAGGTGACCGGCTTCGTCGTAGTCTTATGCTGACCCCGACATAAGGTTTATTTTTGCTGCAACCGAGTTCCTTCGAATACCCCAAATGAAAGCAACGTTATAAACTTTTTTTTACTTGACGATGTAGTTGGTGGGTATAACAGAGCACCGTCACTATCACTACTTCACTATGACGTTGGTGTGCGGCCGCCACCGCCGCCACAAAACAAATAGGTACAGAAGTCAATCTAGGTACATACAAAGTGCGCTCGAGCAACGCACACATAGACACTGCTCCCGGACACGATATCTCGAACGGGTTGGGACCAGTGCGAGCGCGAGTGCCATCCGCTTGAAACTCGCGTCTGTGAACATTTTTGTGCAATAAGGGAGCAACAAAAAAAAGTTATTATCACTGTTCAGTGGACGGTTGTTTAAATTCAAAATTAAACGGTGAATTGTCGTTTTTTAAGCTATTAGTGGTTTCAGAGAGGTAAGTAGGTATCTGCTTGTATTTCGATGGTTCGTTTTAACGTTAAATAGAACTGTTAGGTAGGTAGGTAAGTGCCCCACCCCGGCCCCCGAAGAATATAATTACAAAATACTGACATTTTCCTTAACAAAAATATAAAGTCATTTGATTTAAGTAAGTACCTATTTAAAATAGGTTCATCGGTAAATTTTAACTTATTTTTTTATATCAGATAAAAGCAGCTTTGAATAAAACTTTCGGTATCTAGGTATATGAGCAATACAAAAGTAGGTATGTAATAGGTACAACGCTTTATTGGAAGATATAGAAATATCAACAAAAAGCAATCAAACTCTACACCTTTCGTTCTCAAATTCACGGACAAAATATTTTTTTACTTAACACATAATATTTTGAATTATAGCAATATTTGAGAAATACGCTGTTTACCGCATGATATTAACATACTAGTAAGTAAATTTAAGAAAACATTTAATGGAAATAAGGAATATGAAAATGGTGACTGTACAATCATATTTTAAGCTGTGAAATAAGTGTTTATTTGGGTTATTGCCATAAGGTACCTACACCACAGTTCAACACAAAACACGATACCATTGCTGATTTATATAGTTTTATGAGATAAATCAACGGGATTACAAAGAAAAACACAAAAGAAACAAGAGGACGCTTTTCAACAGGATGCTAAAAGAGGCTAAAGAGGTCAAGCCGGGTTCTGCTGTCATTGTTTTTTTTTATCTCGTTCTCGCAAATTGGTTATGCTGTAATGATCGGTTTTTTCACTCGCACCACTGTTCGTCTATTACGCTAGGTATAATGGGTGCAGACTCGTGGTCACCCCAGTTTGTCACCCCAGTGCCTTTCGACGGAGCCCTGCCTATACTGTTACCTCTGTAAATGTGCAGAATTAAATTCGTTATATTCAACGTTTTGCTCTTCTTTCATACATCACCAAGCATACCAAAAAGCAAGTCATCATCCAAATTTCATGACACCATAGTCTTCATGGTCCTTCGAACTGGAGATATCTACAAGAGAACGTAAGCCCTATCAGGAATTCACAGAACGCTATTCAGCTGGAAGCTAGAACCGAAGAGTCCAAGAAATCGGCCCATATACGTGTAAATACGAGATACTTATATAAAGCAAGGATAACAAGGAATATGCTGTTACAAGTGAATTAATTGTGTACCTAAGTGCAGTTAACAATAAATTACACAAGCCATCAAATCGCTTTGGAATAAAAGGCCAGAACGAGTGATAAAAGTGAGTCCGTTCCAATTTATAATCTATGAAAACCGAATTAATTTAAATATCAAGCCCGCAATTACAATATAATACATCCATACATATATTAAGTTTTTATTTGGTAGCTAATGTAAATGTAACACGTTCGATGCCAACAATAATACGTAATTAGAGTACGGCGACGTGTCACTGGCACTGAACGAGTTAATTTACTTAGTAAACTCATACAATAATTCATGTTTCACAATAAATATTAACGATTAATCAGTTTAATTTGCAAACATCGATACGTAGCATCAGCATAAAAATCACTTTAGCGCTAGAGGACGGGTAGTTTCGCGCGCACGTCGCCGCGCCTTTGTTCTGCCGGTCGCCGGAACGGCTGATGGGATAGCAAGCGAGCCGTCTTATCTATAAATAGATTTTAACTGATGCATTGATGATTTTAAATATTTTATGAGTTATTTATTTATTGTGTGTTTACAACTTTTACAAGCTTAGGGCATTTATTTAATTATTATTTTTACGAAGCAATTAAATTATTTAAGTACACTATATTTTTTACATAAATATCAATTCGTGTTCGCCAGCTTATCTCAAGAATTCCCAAAGCCCGTCATTATGACCACATTAGAAGTAACGGAACTTATTAAGAGACGTGGTGTCGTCAAGGCTAAATTAACGAATTTTATCAATTATGTTGATAAGTTGGATACGTTAACGTCAGTACAATCAATCGAGCTTCAAGCTCGCTTAAAAAAGGCAGATGCACTTTTGGATCATTTTGAGGAGATTCAAGCCTCCATTGAATGCAAAGTGGATGAAAAGGATTTAGTTATTCACTTAGCTGAGCAAACCGACTTTGAAAATTTGTTTTACGCAATCATTGCGTCTGCGCAGGAAATACTCAACGCCAATAAATCCGCAAATAAGGTTGACAATGACTCATCCAGCAGTTCGTACGTTTCAGGTGACGAGCAGACGCGAGCGAAGGCCAAGCGCACGAGCACACGCGGCGTCAAGTTGCCCACCATCCAGATCCCTAAGTTCAGCGGTCACTACGAAAATTGGTTGGAGTTTCGTGATACATTTATATCGTTAATACATGAAGCCACCTCGATCTCGGACATACAGAAGTTCCACTATTTGAGAGCGTCGCTGGAGGGGGCTGCTGCTCAGGTAATAAGATCTTTAGAGTTTTCGTCCTGTAATTATATCATCGCCTGGGATTTGTTGTGCGACAGATTTGATAATACGCGACTGTTATTTCAGAACCACATACAAGCTTTGTTTTCTTTAGAGCCAATTAAAAGAGAATCTTGCCAATCAATACGTGAAATTATAGATACATTTACAAAGAACTTACTTAAGAGCTCTGGACACGTTAGGAGAGCCGACCACGTCATGGGACACCCTTGTTATTTATATCATGTGTACAAAATTAGACGCTAGGACTTTACGGGAATGGGAAGAACACAAGTGTAGTATGAAAAATATTAAATTGAAAACCTTTACTTCATTCTTAAAAAATAGGGCTAATTTACTTGAAACCATATACATGAGTAGTAACGTCAGTAACACTAGCGCTAAAACTGACAGATACAAACCTGCCGAGCATTACAAAGGTCTCGCAGCAGTCACAAACACCCATACAACATACGAGTATCGCTGCCCCTTGTGTAAGCAAAATCATCGTATATACAGGTGCGACCAGTTTCTAGGACAATCTGTGACCGAGAGAGCACAGTCGGTGAGGAGGCTCAAGTTATGTGAGAACTGCCTCCGCCCCGGTCATCAGGCTAGCGTTTGCAGATTGGGCCCATGCATGAAATGTTCACAGAAGCACAATACGGTGCTACATGAAGACATAGCACCACACACAACTGAGCCACCAGTTGTGGGCGCGACGTCGCTCTCAGTCGAGCCGACGGGGCGCGTCCTGCTCTCAACTGCAGTGATCCACATTTGCGACAAGGACAACCACCGTCATGAGGTCAAAGCTCTCCTCGATTCAGGTAGCCAAGCTTCCTTCATGACGGATTCCTTGCTACGTAAATTACGTTTGAACCATACACAAACACAGTCATCCGTAGTTGGCATAAACAATATAGTATCGCAAATAGCGAAGCGCTGCAACGCATTCATTGAGTCAAGAACGACTCCATACAATACAAATATCTCGTTCTTGGTCTTACCGAGTATTGCAACGCTTTGTACTAATGCAGTCAGTACACCTAAACTAAACATACCTACACACATCACACTGGCAGACCCTGAATACTTTAATCCGTCGAGCATAGACATTTTACTCGGCGCAGACATTTTTTGGGACCTGCTCGAACAAGGTCAGATACGTTTAGGTAAGAACTGTCCAATTCTTCAACATACAAAACTCGGTTACATAGTTTCAGGGCCTACCAGTGGTCTTAATCATACATATACAAATTCATTAAATGCAATCACATGCACATTTATCACAAATAATACAATCCAGGAACAGCTAGCTAAATTCTGGTCTCTTGAGGAGGTGCCAGACAATTCTAAGCTGGTGTATTCCGTCGAAGAGCGTTTATGCGAAGAACACTTAATAGAAAATTGTTCCTGAATGCCTGATGGAAGATTTTCTGTTGCGGTACCTCTCAAGAGACAGGAATCTTGTTTGGGTGATTCATTTCAACGCGCTAAACAGTGTTTTCTTTCTCTCGAACGCAGGTTACAAAAACAACCGCAATTAAAACAAATGTACACAGACTTCATGACGAATACGTAGGATTAGGTCACATGACAGAGTCGACACAAACACAAAATACTACTCAATCTTATTTCCTCCCACACCACGGAGTGTTGAGAGAGAAAAGCACGACCACCAAGCTACGCGCTGTGTTCAATGCGAGTGCACCCACAAGCACAGGAGTTTCATACAATGACCTCCAAATGGTCGGACCTACCATAAAAAGCGATTTAATATCCATTCTATTGCGATTTAGACATTATCCATATGTTATGACCGGGGACATCGAAAAGATGTACCGGCAAGTTCTTATACACGAAAATCAAAGACATTTACAACAAATTATCTGGCGAGATAATCCTAGCCAAGAACTTAAATTATACAAACTGAACACCGTGACCTACGGCACGGCATCCGCACCCTTCTTGGCCGTACGCTGTTTGAAACAACTTGCCATAGAATGCGAAGATCAACATCTGGCACAAATAATCAGTGACGATTTCTACGTCGATGATTTGGTCACTGATTCGCAAACAAAGGAGCAATTAATCAAAATAAAGGAAACCGTGTGTCAAGTACTATCTACAGGTTGTTTCAATCTGCGTAAGATCAGATCAAATATTGAGCTCTCTCAGTCAAACTCTAGTCAAACACTAAACTTAGGCGACCAAGGCTCGACGAGCACCTTGGGCTTAGGTTGGTCACCACCTAATGACCAATTATTTTTTACCATTCAACATATAGTTGACCAAAATCCGACCAAACGGTCTGTACTGTCCGCCATAGGACAGATATTTGACCCGTTGGGTTTATTATGTGTATGCGTCATTCAAGCTAAAATCATGCTTCAAAAACTTTGGTTGTTAAAGTTATCTTGGGATGAAACACTGCCCTTGAACATTATTGAATTGTGGCATAAATTCATTCAAGGATTACATTTCATTAATGATTTAAAAATTCCGCGCTGTGTAACCAGTGACAATCAAGATAGTGTGATTGAAATTCACACTTTCTCAGATTCGTCTCAAGACGCATACGGCTCGTGCTTGTTCGTTAGATCGGAATACAACGGTCAAGTGGATGTCAACTTGTTATGCGCGAAGAGTAAGGTCGCGCCGTTAAAGCCGACGACCATCCCGCGATTAGAGCTGTGCGGCGCCCTCGTCGCGGCGCGGCTCACTGAGAAGGTGCTCAAGGCATTTCGCATACGGGTCTCCAGGTGCATACTCTGGTCGGACTCGTCCATAGTGTTGGGTTGGCTTCAAACGCAACCCAACAAGCTAAAACAATTCGTTAAAAATCGTGTTGCTGAAATTCAAGAACTTACAGTCAACCACGAGTGGCGTCACGTGCCAACAGCTCAAAATCCAGCAGACCTATTAACTCGT
Organism: Acleris laterana; assembly: GCA_963966035.1. Lineage (NCBI taxonomy): Eukaryota > Metazoa > Arthropoda > Insecta > Lepidoptera > Tortricidae > Acleris > Acleris laterana. Next base: position 20,282,235 of record OZ014438.1, read on the forward strand.
GGAGTTAATATGTCCGAATTAAATAAGTTATCCTTATGGTGGACGGGACCTGATTTTCTAAAAACACCAGAATCTAATTGGCCTCAAAGTAGTTTTATTCAAAAGGACGACCAATGTGACATGCCAGAGAAGATTACATGTGCAAAAACTTCCTTCGAAGTAAACAATAATTTCATAAATTTCGAAAGATTTTCCAAATTACTTAAATTAAAAAGAACATTGGCCTACTTACTTCGTTTTATTCATAACAGCAAAAAGAAAAACATTAAAAAATCATATCCAATCGCCCCCGACGAGATAAACAATGCGTTTATGCTACTTATAAAGTGGTCACAACAACAGTCATTTGAAGAATATAATCAATTACTTAAGAAACAAACTTTATCTCATAAAAACAAACTTTTGAGCCTATCACCGTTCATTGATGATTCATCATTAATTAGAGTAGGAGGCAGGTTAGCAAATTCCCAATTCGCTTTTGATAAAAAATACCCATTATTACTTTCATGTAAACACAAACTGACAAAACTCATTTTCTTAGACGAACACTTACGATTAATGCATGCGGGACCACAATTATTACTAGCATCTATTAGAGACCAGTTTTGGCCTATAGGTGGTCGCAACTTGGCCAGATCTGTCGCACTCAAATGTCAGAGGTGTTTCAGGATGAGGGCTCAAACGGCCAGTCCAATAATGGGCCATCTGCCTGAGCAGCGCCTCGATCCAGGCTACCCCTTTCAAACCACGGGCGTAGACTACGCTGGGCCACTGACCGCTGCTGAACGTAAGGGACGTGGATGTAAACTAATAAAGGTCTACGTTGTAGTGTTCGTGTGCTTCGCGACCAAGTGTCTGCATCTTGACCTAGTCACAAGTTTAACGAAGGAGGCATACATTGCTGCTTTACGCAGGTTTATTGCGCGACGTGGTAAGCCACAAGCAATATTTTCCGATAACGGAACTCAATTTAAGGGTGCTAAAAATGAAATGAATTCATTCTTAAAACTTAATTCATCATCCATTTTGGAATCCGTGGCAAATGAAAACATAAATTTTAAATTCATCCCAGCTTACGCGCCTCATTTTGGAGGGCTATGGGAAGCGGGAGTTAAGTCCTTTAAATTTCATTTAGTAAGGGTTGTAGGCAATTCTCATCTTACATTCGAAGAACTGTATACAACTTTAATCCAGATAGAAGCCATACTTAACTCGCGACCCCTATCACCAATATCTGCAGATCCATCAGATCTGAATCCATTAACGCCAGGTCACTTCTTGGTCGGACGACCTCTTACTGCTCTGCCAGTTCCAAAGCTTGACGAGATAAATCCGACTAGGCTGCAACGATGGGATAGAGTCGAGAAGCTCCGGCAACACTTTTGGATAAGGTGGCAAAAAGAATACGTTTCGGAGTTGCAGCAGAAATCAAAATGGAGATACTCAAACGGTCGTCTAGAAAAGGGAACCATGGTCATCATCAAGGAAGACGCACTACCTCCTTTGAAGTGGAGCCTTGGACGCATCGTCGAAGTCTATCCTGGAGTTGATGGCGTAAGCAGAGTTGCAGACATACGTACCAGCAAAGGCATCATCAGAAGAGCCTTCAATCGAATCTGTCCTCTTCCTTCGGACAACGATCCTGTTGAAAGCCAGGACTTTCAACGCCGGGGGGCATGTCGAGAATCACAGCTGACTAGTAGCAGGCCACAGCGGGGTGAGGTACCGCTGCGGGGAGCCGAGCTGTCAACCTAAAGGATTACCCCTCCACCTCCACTCTTCGTCGATCGCTAACAGCGCAAACATACACATATTTAGATTTTTTTCATTAATTTTGGGTCGCATCCAGTAGCCAATTTAATACTGCTACCTCTGTAAATGTGCAGAATTAAATTCGTTATATTCAACGTTTTGTTCTTCTTTCATACATCACCAAGCATACCAAAAAGCAAGTCATCATCCGAATTTCATGACACCATAGTCTTCACACCCCTTCAAAAAACTTTACTCACCCGATTCAAAGCGCACTTTAAAACCAGGCTGCCTAACGCGTGTAGCCTATAATATACTTAGTTGCTAGTGGCACTCACGACACGATCGCCTACGAAGCTAGCAGCCCCGGGTTCAAATCCCTCTATGGGTAAATATTTGTGTGATGAACGCGAGTATTTGTATAAAGTTATTAATTTCAAGCTGTCTAATTGGTACCCATAGTACGAGCTTACTTTGGAACTAGGTCAATATCTTCTTCTCCTTTTTAAAAGCTTTTATTTAACTTGCAATGTATGTACGTAATCTTTGTATGTAAGGGTCAAATCTTGCAAGTTGAATTTGACCCACTTCCCGGTCTCCGATGAAGCTGAAAATTTGCATACGCCTTTAGTTCTAATGACAATACAATAATATAGTACCATCGAGCTCGTCTGATGATGGAGATTTAGGGTGGCCATATGAACTCCTAAATTACACATGATAAACCCGTCGTGTTAGGGCTTGTTAAAATCGTCTTGACAAGTAGATGACGACTGTGCAAAAAACAGTACAGTCAGCAATAAAAGCTTGTCCCAAAAATGAAGTTTATGACAGAATTTTATTATTTGCGGCGGCAGTGACTTCGCCAATTTGAGTAAGAGTATAATCAGTTCATAAAACTGTTACTTTGAATTTATCAAAGTAAAAGCCGGTAATTTATCAATCCATCTTCACTCCAAAGAGGTTGTTAACTTCAATTATTCATTGAGCCCACCTCTCTCATGCAGGGATCTCGTGCATCGCGTGATGGCTGATTTACATTGGCTTAGAAAAAGCATGACAGTAGAAGTACATTGAGGAGTTGGTTTTCACGTTTGAGGCGACAGCTACGAGTATTGTAACGACACGCACTTCTGCTGGCATGCTTTTGCTGGATGAATGTAAATCAGACATGAGGAGTATTTACTTTGTTATTACACTTAGGTACCTACCTACCTATTACAGTGTATAAGAGTGTATTATTAACATTAGTGAAGTGCCATTGGCAATATTAAGTCTTGTGTATACATTGGACAAATCGCATACCCGCTAATTCGTTTTTCGGAAGTGCTGCGCGGGGTTGCGTGTGAGGCGTAAGGGCGAAATCAGCGCAAGCCGCGCAGGTGCATACCCGCGAGCATAAGGAGATAAGATAACACGTCGAGCGACAAAAATTAAGTAAAACACAGACTCGGTTCTTTACTTTCGCAGAAAACTAAACCTGTGAGAGTCGAATTAATCGAATATTATTCGAATAGCTTAAAACTGTTGAAATAATAGTCTTCTATTCTTCTAATGTTTTATTTAGAGTCAAATTTATCTGTATCCAAACAAAATCTAGTTAAAAGTTTAAGAACAACTTCTTTTATTTTGATGCAAGGCACTAAACTATCGCATTCTTACTCAAACTTGGAAATTGGTTGGTTGTAACTAGTGTATTTGCCCTTGGAAAGCACTATTTGGTAAAGTGGAACTGATGATGAAGACCACAGATGACCACCGGAACTCCTTCTATATCTACAGGGTGACTGGTAACTCGACCTATTCCATAAATGAGGTTATACTAGAGCTAATTTGCTATAATTTTGTCCTAGTCAACTAGGGGTCTAATGCCACTGGTTTTGGAGTTATTTAATTTTTAAGTTTATTTTAAGAAATTCCGTCCTTTGGTGTTAAACTATCAATTGTGAAAAAAGTACCTGGCTTTGGGGACTAAAATGACGTTTTTCGAATAGCTGATAAATTAGGGAATCCTTTAAACAAAAATTCTTTGCGAAAACTGCAAGAACCTCAGAAATAAAAGCTCCTTAAATCGCAATTCCGTTATTTCTTTTAAAAATGTTTACTTTCTTTTAAAAATGTTTAAAAATGTAAGACACTTGGCGTACAAATTACGTAAATAACTTCCTCAATTCATAAGCTTTCCGAAAAGGTGAAAATTTTGTCAACTTTATTACAGGTTTGAAAAATTAAGCTTATTAAAAGAGCAGAAGGTGTGATATCAATAACAAAAATAGCAAAAAAAGTATCTTATTTTACCGAATTCTGACTTTAAAACATTACAATTCTTGTTCAAACTGCCTCCCTCCATTACGTATGCATGCATGAAGTCGGCGTCGCACTTCGCTTACTTTCACTCGTGTTGAAAGCGTGTCTTTCATTTTTTGGGCAGCTGCCAAAATTCTTACTCTCAACTCTTCTTGAGTGGATATTGGTGAATGGTACACCAACGACTTCATGTGACCCCAAATGAAGAAGTCACATGGTGTTAAATCCGGGCTTCTTGCCGGCCAAGGAATCGGTCCACCTCGACCAATCCATTTCTGTGGATAGTTATTGTCCATCCACTGTCGTACACCCCGATGATAGTGGGCTGGGCAGCCATCATGCTGGTAAATCAAACCCATTCTTGTGGCAAGCGGCACATCGTCCAACAACGTAGGTAATTCTTCCATTAAAAAGTTTTCATAGGCGATGCCGGTTAGTCGTGCCGGCAGAAAAAATGGTCCAATCAAATTATCGTGCACGATCCCCATCCATACATTTAGCGAAAATCTACGTTGGTGTGCACCTTCTTTGGATTTTCTTGGATTTTGACCTTTAGGAGCCCAAAAATGCAGATTATGATAGTTAGTAATACCATCACGGTCAAAGTTGGATTCGTCTGTCCACAAATTTTTTTTCAGGTATTCTGGGTCCTCATTATCTGCATTCAGTAAAAATCTACAGAAATCCATCCTCCTTGCAGGATCGCCCTCCTCAATAGCATGTACTGGCGTGTAGTGGTATGGATACTGTTGTGATTGATGTTGTACGGACCAAACTTTCCACTGGGAAACACCAAGCTGGTTAGCCACAGTTCTTGTTGACGTAGTGCCGTCTGCTTGAAAACTTTGCAAGATTTGCTCTTCTACGTTAGGATCTCTAACACTAGCTCTTCCAGTATCGGTTTGGTGTCGTCGAACCGATCCTGTTTCCCGAATGCGCCGATATGTCCCACCAAACACACTGACATCAGGTAAACGGCGGTTAGGGAACCGTCTTTGATACTCTCTTCTTGCTGCAGCGGCGTCACCATCACAAAACCCGTAACAATACATGATATCCGCGTATTCGTCATTTTGGTACAAAGCCATTTGAAAAGGAAGCGGTATATTAGCACAGAAATGTTAGGTAACAAGGGAAATTGCGATCTCTAAGATGGTTGAAACTAACTGATTTCTTTTTGTTTTGAATTGAACCTGGATTCGTTGTGCGGCTCAATCCCATGACCAATAAGGAGTCTGCATTTAACATCGCTCGACTTCAAGTTCCTAATTTGAACAAGATTTGTAATGTTTTCTAAAACTTTATTTATGCCAATTACAAAAAAATATCGGCAACAAGTTTCGTCAAGAGTTTACGATTAGTTAATTAGCAACAAGCTTCGTCAACAGTGTACATAAATTAAATCAGTATCATTTTTCATCAATAAATCTTCCGCAAAATTATTCCGCGGCTCGGGTAGCGCCTGGTTCAAAGGTATCCAATGCTGGCAACATTGCTATGCTGTGTTGCCAACGAAATGTGATGGAACAGATTACAAACCGGACCGGAGGTCACAGGCCCTATCCCTCAATCGCTGTCCCAAAGCCTTAAAAAAGAGGTTTTGCCTCTACGCACCAAGAACAACTGCGCTCTACAGCTCTGGAACAAACTCATACGCCCGCTTGAGCTCTGAGTATCTGGTGTGCTGGTGCTTGCACCATTTTCAGCAGCGACCTGAGCTCCGTATTGTATGGCTGTGAGGTGCGAGGAAGGAAAAATGCTGAGGCACGTGGCCTCGCACATGAGACTGCCCTAGCCCACATAACCAGCGGTCCGAGCGATTAAGACCCCGTGGCTCCAACTCATGAGGCACATTGGCTGCGACCATAGTCCGACGAATGTTACCTAGTTTTTGATATCAACTTTCCGAGTTAAATTTACATCGCACCCTCTGCTCTTTTAATAAGCTTAATTTTTAATACCTGTACCTACTAAAGTTGACAACATTTGCACCTTTTCGGAAAGCTTATGAATTGAGGAAGTTATTTACGTAATTTGTACGCCAAGTGTATTACATTTTTTTGGAGTAATCCCCCCCCGAAAGTAAACATTTTTAAAAGAAATAACGGACTTGCGATTTAAGGACTTTTTATTTCTGAGGTTCTTGCAGTTTTCGCAAAGAATTTTTGTTTAAAGGATTCCCTAATTCATCAGCTATTCGAAAAACGTCATTTTAGTCCCCAAAGCTAGGTACTTTTTTCACAATTGATAGTTTAACACCAAAGGACGGAATTTCTTAAAATAAACTTAAAAATTAAATAACTCCAAAACCAGTGGCATTAGACCCCTAGTTGACTAGGACAAAATTATAGCAAATTAGCTCTAGTATAACCTCATTTATGGAATAGGTCAAGTTACCAGTCACCCTGTATTTAAAGGGTGGTGATAAGATATTTCGATTAAGATAGTTGAGCGACTATAACGAAGTATATTTAGGTTTAAATATATATTATGACTATAACTTTCCCACGGCGTTGGTTGCGGCGCGGCGAGCTTGAAATGTTCTATAGTTTCTTATTAATTGAGAAGTGGGACTACATAACAGCATAATGATCACTAAAAAGTATAAAATTATATAAATGTTTAAACTAAACAAAACCTTCAAAAACGCAGAGAATAACTGAAGTCTGCTTTTGGTTAAAAATATTGTGGGACGCCGGCTTCAGTTGGACTGACGTACTTATTACCTAACATTAAAAAAAAATGTGTTTTTGAAGGCGGGTTTTTAAAGTTACAAGAAGAAAGGCCCATTAAGTTTTACTTAGTAAATTCTAACCGTTATTTTTGGATCTTCTTAACACAACGAAAATTTTTTAAAAGAAAGAAATTGTACTAAGATCAAATAAAGATAATCACTAGGTAGATCTGAATTATGAGATCAGATAAACGAAACATTGCACAAAAACTAAGATACTTTTATTTTAATCTTTTCATCACACTTGCTCGTAAATAGTGTCCTAACATGCTAGAAAAATCGACCGTAAATCCAAAATAATACCCGCGGGCTTTTTTTTACCATTACGCTTCTAACGTACGTAATAGCTTTTTTTTTAAATATTATACGTGGACTCAAACTATCACAATACGTCAGGACCCCAATTCTTGTGCCATTCGATATGAAGTTTCATTCGAGATGAAATGTCAGTTGAATACTATTTCCTAAAAATCTCGCATAATAAACTATTGATCTCATATGTCACTAGAATCGGACTCCGAACACGTTTGACATTATCTGTGGTAAGTCACAGACAATGATGTAGTCTGCCGCTAATAAGTTAAAAATATGATCTTTTGTCTGATTTTATTTCATTTCCTCGCAATTGTGATGAAAAACATTGTATGTTACACGGGTGGTAAAGGAAATACAAAGCTCGAGTCATTAAAGCCCTCAGCCTTCGGCTTCGGGCTTCTAACAGACTCTCGTTTGTAATTCTTTCTTTACCACCCTTAATACACAATGTACTATTTTTTTAAATATTGATTGCTCACCCATCCCCCCTCATCAGATTAAGATTTGGTGACAATGGGAACACCTCGAAAGTAAATTCTATCAAACCAAAAAGGATTTTTTTAAATCAGTCCACAATTGACAGAGTTAATTAATTGATAGATATCGGTGAACATACATTAAAAATAAATACATACAGAACCTCCTTTTTTGAAGTCGGTTAAAAAGCAAAAGTGACAAAACACGATCGTAACAAAATGCAATTATGGAAAATACCTACCGATGAAAAATGCGTTCGTGAAGATTTACTGGCATTTCACAAATAAGAACTTCTCTGTTATTTTTACATTCATGTACTTAGTTAAATATTAATATAAGTACCTACCCTTCAATAGACACCACACACACCGCACATATTTTTTTTTATACCACACACACTCTACCTATTTGTGCATTAGGAAATTAGTTAAGGTCAGGTGGGGTAAGGGGAACTACTGGGAAAGGGAAACACTAGTTGATATATCAATAACTGTACACCGCAGCGTTGTGATTACTCGATCGATAAAGCAGTAACTGAGAATTAGTTCCAAAAAAAAAACACAGATTGAGTTATGATGATTGAACGTGTGAGTGTGACAAAAACAATACTTTAGTTGGCAAACAACGAAACCACGAGTTCGACGTGTTCGATTTGGATACCGATTTATGTGTTAAAAAGTCTGGTAACAAGTCTGCAAATGTCAGTAAGTATTGTTTTATAGATATATTTTGTTTGTATGCATATAATTTTTTGCTGAATAGGCTGTAAATGTTAAATTTTGATGTGATTTGTAACATAACCTACAAATGCATAAGTGGGGTAAGGGAAACTATCATGGCCGGGTTAAGGGGGACATATGTTTCTCTTTCCCCATGTCAGAAGTAACAAACATTTTGAAGGCAAGGCAAATTTTATAAAAAGTAGAAATACAGTGCTACAGTCTCTTGAATCGGTAACTAACCATAAATGTTATGATATTTTACACATTGCTTGGGCACCGTAACAGCTGTCCTCTCCATACAAATTATACCCTAACCTAAATGGCAAAATAGGTTATTAATTTGGTAAGGTACCTACCAAGTTATGGGAAAAAAATTGTTAGGTATTGAACTATTCTATTATAATGATTGGTTATCTATTGACTATTATTATATGTTATTACATACTTTTATTATGTTATTTTGTATGATGTCAAATGACGGTTGGCGATATGAACATCTTGTTTTTATCCGTTTAGAAAAAAATATTTACAGACTACAATATTTTTTACAGAAAAATGCCGAGAAACTATGTGAGAACAACCAATAATGCGTCATACCAAAAGGAGGAGGTTTCTTAATTCGACCGTATATATTTTTTTGTTTTTTTTAAGTCTAAGTTGTCTTAATTAAGTATGTAAAACTTTGTAATGCGAAATAAAAGTAATTCCTATTAATATTATTCTTAGTAATTATTGATAAGCGTGAGGCTACTTTATTTTAACGATTAATAAACATTACAATAAAAACATTGCACTTCCTTTTTACTTCCTTTGTTTTTAGTTGACTACCTCTGTTCGAAACTCGTATGTTTCCCTTACCCCAAATACCGATTGTGATAAATATCTTCTATTTGCAACAGTATTTCGTTACGCATCAAGTACGCATTTCAATAAAGGTGTTTTTAAAATGTTTTGCGTAGTTATAATCCAAACTAGTATTATTACTTTTAGATTTATTGAGACTGTTTCCCTTACCCCAGAAATAGGGAAAGGGAAACGATAGAACTAGTCTAACGAATAATCATTTTCTGGCGATATGCATTAGAACTAGCATAAAAAGTATTTTGTCCTGGATAGCTAACGAAAATAAGTATGTTTTGTCTTAAGCGAAACAATTAAGAACCTTATACTTTGTAGTATAGAACTCAAAATAAGATAAGATGAATAAAGTATGTTCCCCTTACCCCACCTGACCTTAGTTAAATTATTAAACCCCATAAAACCTTGTAACGTTTAGTATATACTCGTATGTTTTCGTTTTAGGTTTTCGCATATATAAGGTGCTAACAAATTAGTCATGGATATTTTAAGAGATAATACATTACATTAAAACAATTAACTTTTAACTGTAGTTAAGGAACCTTTGTATATCATTTTATTGTTTTAATTTACCGAACAAAAATATAAATTATAATTAATCTTAAAAATAATCACCCCTATTATGTACCTGTCAAGATGTTTAACACTGTTTGTCAAAAGTGGTTTTTCGTAAATTTCATTATGATTCGGCGGGAAAACTATAGGTTATTAAATACTAGCGTCTGAATGATAGTTTAAAGAGGTTCTAGAACGTCTAAAGAGGTCTCAATTAATTATCTTATTAACAGGGTGTTATAACATAGCAAATTTGTTTCCTAGTTTTCTCCATAAAAACATAAGAAAGCCTATGATGTTTCATACTTAAATGTACTCCGAGAACCGAGTAGTATCAGCTGTAAAAATATCCGTGACTAATTTGTTAGCACCTTATATATAACTGAAATTAATAAATAATTATACCCTGAGCAAAGCGTAGGACAATTTAAAATTAGTTTGGTACGAGTACATCTGTTAATTGGCTCCACGTGACAGGCTATGCCTAGTGTGTGGTGGTCACTGGTAAAGTCATACCTACTGTACGAAAACTACAAGTACAAGTACAATTGCCCGTAGGTAATACTTATTATAATCCCACCCATGGACCCTGGACCGGACCTGGACTGGATTCAGACGTTCTTTTTCTGAGGGTTTAGTGCCGTCAGTTTGGAAATCGGCCTAAAACTAACGTTACTAATTACAGACCCATTTATAAAATATGTATTTTATTAAAAATTCTTGAAAAAATAGTTTAATAACTAAGTTTATGATGTTTTAATAAATCGTTGATTTCCAATCAGCACGGTTTCTTACAGCGTAGGTCCACTGTTTCAAATCTTGTGCTGTTCAATGAGTATGTTACAGAGGCAATGGATAGTGACTCTCAGGTGGATGTGATTTATACTATTACAGTAAAGCTTTTGACAGGATTGATCATGGCATATTACTCTCGAATAAAGAAAGAAATCTCTCAGAATATTGTGTGGTATAGGGATACATGGAGATTTACTGAGATGGTTTTCATCTTATATTAACAATAGATCCCAAGCTGTTGCTGTCAAAAAGTATATGTCAGGTTGGGTAACTATTCCAAGTGGTGCTCCTCATAGTTCAATATTGGGGCCCTTGCTGTTTAACTTATTTGTTAATGACATCGGTAATTGTTTTGTCCATTCCAAGCTACTTTGTTTTGCAGATGACATGAAAATCTTCATCAAAGTGCGACATGATCGTGACTCATTGTTGTTACAGTCCGATCTATCACGTCTCGCTGAATATTGTCGAATAAATGGGCTGGATTTAAATCCATCTAAGTGTTTCTGAATTACCTTTTCTCGTCAGCATAATTTTGTTTCTACTTCTTATGTTCTAAAGGACCAACCTCTGCTTAAAGTTCAATATATCGAAGATTTAGGTGTAGTTCATGATTCTAAGCGTCTTTTTGATAAGCATGTTGACGGTATTGTAAGCAGTGCCTGTAAAGTATTAGGTTTTGATAATGCGTAATTCCGTCAATTTTACTCAAGCTAAGACTTTGAAAGTGCTTTATTGCTCATAATATAAGTATGTAAGAAGTAAGCTTAAGTATGCTTCTCAAATATGTTTTAAGCTTAAATGTCCCTAAAGTTCGTTATTTTACTCTAATATTTGTAAAAGACACCATTTGGTGCCCCTATTCCAACGCCGGGAAATAGCCGACATTACTTATATTCTAAATGTTGCTAGCGTCCTCGTTGACAGTCCTGAGTTGCTTTCTTACGTTTCGTTTAGTATGATCCCACTCGGTCTACATCCTCTAGATACAGACAAAACAGTTTCTTGACGCGTGCTGGTAAAGGCTTGAATAATTGGGTGAATAAGCTGGATATCGATATATTCAATTGTAAAATCCCTTCCGTGAGGCGAAGTTTGATAGCGAAATGTGTTGTTTGAGCATGTTTTGTGTACCATAGGTAAGAGAACCTTTTGGCAATCTGCCTCCGGCTGGTATGTAGCAGTAGTTTTAATTTTACCTTTTATTTGCGCTAGTGTTTTTGTGTAAGTGCGTGTGTACCTTTGAAGTTTGTACTAAACTTTAAGTTTGCTACTCTGTCACTACATGTGAAATCCTGTAATTGGTTTTGTGTTTCATATTCTTGTTTCATATGTTGTATTTGTGACTGTTGGACTTCTAACCAATAAATAAATAAATAATTTTTGCGTATAATTAAGTGAAAAATTGTTTTTATTCATCACTTAGCTTAGTAAGTATAAGCAAAAGCGAAAAAAATACTTTTCTTGGTAAGGAAATAAAGCTAGCCCCCTTCGCCTTCAAGTATTTTTATTATACTTACGTTGGCTTTTAGCGTTTGATACTGGTTCAAAATATCCTTTATCCAGGGGCGTCAGTGCAAACGCCTTCTTGTAACCTCCTCTTGCTGACCACTCCTTCGCAAGGCGTTTGTTCACGTCAGACATCTTGAACGAGGAAATTGCCGAAGTACGCTCTGGATGAGGCATGTGTCTGCTTTTGTCAGTCAATGTGTTCGGATGATCCAGACCGGCTTTGTAGCGGTTAGCTGTTTTCACTGAGTTTTGAAACATATGGTGCAAGTATGGATCACGAGCAATCCAATGGGCCAAATCGTCATCATGAGGTCTGACTGGTTCATCATCGTCTTCCATTTGATTGATACGATCGATTTCCTGTAAATTTCAAGCTAATTCATTACCATTTTTGTTGCCTAGCGTACGCCATCCGGCGTACGCTTGGCGCAGTCTTAAGAGTGTAAAGTAATTTTTTCATTGATTTATTCACAAATATTGAATAGGACAGTCACATTTTATAGAGAGTGTTAATAGCCCAATTATTTATATAAGTAAACTGTTATAGGTAGGATCTCAATAAGTAAGATTTCATAAATATATTTGTATCATATAAAAGTTATTTCATATTTAGGAAGTACAAGTACTGTTTTTAAAAATATTAAAACATCCACTTTTGTAAAAATTAATCCTAAAAAGGTTAGTAAAGTAAATAAAAAAGGATGTATGATAACAATAATTAAAAAATTACTATACTTATATTAAATGAACTATGTTGATTCATGTTTATGAAATATAAATATGCTCTACGATATCTTTTGCTATACTCATTTTAAACAATTAGATGCATGTTAAAACTATGTTCATATTGAACTTATTATAATAAAAGAGATGACTTGCCATTATTAATACAAAAAAGTGTCTTATTAAACATAAGGTTCCTTTCCATTGTTGATTAATATTAGAAAAATGTTACCTACTTCATAATTGTTTTTTCTACTCGCGTCAAGATGTGGACCTATGAAGATCAAAAAAATACTCTTTTGTTATTCTTACTACCCTACGAGCCCCAATCCCAATGCATAATAGATCGTCTAGTTGCACTTCAAAATACAATATTTAACTGTAAGACAGATATTTAAATCTCAGATTGACTTTGATGATTAATGGAATACGCTACACACTAGGTCATTACACCTAGTTTAATCTTGTGTTGTACAAAGTGTGATCATTTTAACGATCTTAATGTAATTCTATCATAAAGTTATCATCTTGTAAGCAAAAAATTACGTCTAGTTCATATTTGACGCAAAACAGGTCGTCTATTTAAAATAAAAACTGCTTTTTAAGTGGTATGATGTAAAATAATAGTTCAAATTGAATAAAGAATATTCTCTGTCATGTAATATGTCAACGGGCTATATAAAAAGCCAAATTACAAGCAAATTATCATTACTTCTTAATCATTATTTTATAAAAATGGCACGAGGTGACCGTAGAAGTGCGGAATATTATCATTTCTCATAACAATAAGGGCAAATCGACGTACCACATATCCAAGGACCTGTCGTTACCACGATCTACAATTCAAACGATCATCGAGCATCATCGAAAACACGGAACAGTCTCCTGTTTAAAGAAAACTGGCCGTCCACGAATAACTAGCAAAGCAGAAAACAGGATTCTGAGGAAGATCATAAAGAAAAATCGTCGTGCAAGAGCAGGAGACTGGAGAACTTACCGTACTATGGCGTGACGCTATTAAAAAGAATATATCAGTCGACACCTGCAAGAGAGTGCTGAAGAAAATGGGCTACGGTTTTTACACAGCCAAAGAGAAACCGTTACTTACTCAACAACAGAAAAACAACAGGTTGAAATTCGCTAAAGAACACAGAAACTGGACTGCCGATCAGTGGCGAAGAATAATATGGAGCGACGAATCGAAATTCGATGTCACAGTTAATTGGCGACGAACGAAGTAAAGTCAATCGAGAAAAAGGAGAGGCATTTCATAATGACTGTCTTAAGCGAAAGGTGAAGTTTCCGGCATCTTTGATGATTTGGGGCTGTATGTCGGCACAGGGTGTAGGCCGTCTGCAATTTATAGATGGAACCGTCAATGCCGAGAAATACAAAAGCATCTTGGAAGAGAGTTTGCTGCCGTCTATACCGAAGTTGAAACTTAGAAATGCATTTACTTTTCAACAAGACGGTGCCTCATGCCATACCGCCAAGACAACGATGGCTTGGATGAAGTCCAAAAAAATCCCTACCATGTCATGGCCGTCCAGCAGCCCAGACTTATCTCCCATAGAAACTTTGTGGTGGAAAATGAAGAAGAAGTTGCGAAAGGACCCTTCTAGGTCAAAAGCTGATCTTAAGGAGAAACTAAGCTGTGTCTGGAATGGAATAACCCCTGAAGAGTGTCGAGAGTTAGTAGATTCAATGCCGTTCAGGATCAAAGCCGTTTTAGATGCAAAAGGTGACGCCACCAAATGGTAGACGTTCTATTCTGCGTCGGTTGAACTGAAGACGAACTTTTTTGCGGGTTTATTCGGGTAATTACCGTGGAATGTTATAATTTTTTTTGTTGGAAAATAAAATATTATTTATACCTAATCTATATGGTTTTTATGTTAGATTTTCTACTAAACATCTAGGTCTCCCTGAATTTTATGTTGAAGTTAGGTTAATATTTTTTTTTCTGTCGGACGAACTCATTTGAATTGGGGCTCGTATTGCATGAATAAAGAGTATTCAATAAACATTTTTAACTTTCATTCTTTATACATTACATTACATAACACTCAATCTAAATATAGGTATACATATAAGAATAATCTTACTAATATTATAAATGCAAAAGTTTGTATGTTAGTTTGTTACTCTTTCACGCCACAACGGCTGGACGGATATGGATGAAATTAGCTTATACCTTGGATTAACACAGGCTACTTTTCATCCTGGAAAACTTTAATACTTCTCGGTATCAAGTAAAATAAAACTTATTAGTTAAATGTACCCTCTATACATTTAAACTTCTTTGCATTAAAAATATATTTTAAAATATTTAAAAAAGAGCTTGATAATTAAATTAATTACTGTGATACTTTTTTCTGTGATGCACGATTTTTCCGCCTGGCTTAATATTTCGATGACCTGGCGGTATTTAGAGTAAGTAAGTACTCGTTCAAAACAGAACGCCGCCTGTGCGATTCCATCACGAGGGAATCGCTGTCTCAGCCAAGAGCATAATCGCCTTTTCTATGCGTTTTTTCGGGTCCGGTTCCGTTTGCCCAACTTGCATTAAAATTTAGCCTTGGTGAGCAAAACGGCTTAGTATTTATTACACTGACCAAGTATGCAAAATAACTTGGTTATATAAAGCCATGGTTACAAAATTGTCTTAGTTTCAGGAAGTCTTACTTCGCAAAACCTTGAGGTCGTGAAATGCACAAGAGAGTTAGGCAGAATAACTCAATATTGTATAAGGTCTTGATTGTATTAAGGACTATGTAATCTACAGGGTGACAGGAAATTCGCCGTATTCCTTGAAAGGGGTTATTCTACAGCTCATTTGTAATGATTTAAGTCCAGTTAACCAGGGGTCAAAACTCATTGGTTTTCGAGTTATTCACGTTTTTTGTTTTTTTTTTAAATACCCTCTTTTCGACCTAAAACTAGTAATTTTGTAAAAACTTCGTCATTTAGAAATAAAAAAAAATATTTTTCGAATAGCCAATGAACCACTGATTACGAAAAATAAAAAAAAATGCAAAGTTTTGCAAATAAAAGGATTTGAAGTTAGAAGTTCAAGTAATTATTTTCCAAATTTTGTAACATTTTAAAGCATAATTAAAAAAAAAAGTATGACACTTCGCGTACAAATTACAGGAATAATTTGCTTAATTTATAAGCTTTCTAAAAAAGTACAATTTATGACATTTTAATATTAATTTTATTTAAAAATTTACAATTAACAATAATAGCAGAAATGTTTGCGGTTATAAGCTCCATCGTTTCAACCAAAGAACACGGGAAGCGTTGTAGTAAAATGAATTTAGAACACAGTTCTTTTTTTAAAATTCAGCTATGGGCTTAGTGTCCTATTTTTAAATAAATTTTCGTTTTAAAAACCTAAGGTGCGTTCCATTTTTAAATTTAGAGCATCTCAAATCGTTCTCTTTTTTAAATTCAGCTAATGTCTTACGACGTTCTATTTTTAAATAATGATGCTTTTTAAAAACAAAGTGCGTTCCATTTTCAAATTTCGAGCACCTCAAAGTTTTTGAGTGACCTACGTAATCAGTTAGTTTCAACTTTCTTTTCAATTCGGACGATATTGATAATTAAGCTTCTTTCTCAAATGGCTGCTTACCAATTCGAAGAATACGCAGATATCGTTTATTGTTACGGACTCTGCGATGGAGACGCCGCTGCAGCTAGAAGAGAATACCAACGTCGCTACCCTAACCGCCGTTTACCTCACGTAAGTGTGTTTGGTTCATCGTACCGTCTTATTCGGGAAAGAGGATCAGTTCAACGCCGCCAAGCTGACGCTGGAAGACCTCGAAATGATCCTGCTGAAGAAGAAGAAATCCTTCAGTGTTTCCAGGCAGACGGCACTACTTCGACGAGAAATGTGGCTAACCAGCTCGGTATGTCGCACTGGAAGGTGTCGTTTACACTGCACTCAGCTCGGCAGTACCCGTATCATTACACTCCAGTACACGCTATTGAAGAGGGAGACCCAGCGAGAAGGATAGATTTTTGCAGATTCTTAATTAATGCAGATATCGAAGATCCCGAGTACCTGAAGAGAATTTTGTGGACAGATGAATCCAATTTCGACCGTAACGGGATAACAAACTACCACAATCTGCACTTTTGGGCTCCCAAAGGTCAAAACCCAAAAAAATCAAGAGAAGGAGCTCACCAGCAAAGATTTTCTTTGAACGTGTGGATGGGAATCGTGCACGACAATTTGATCGGACCTTTCTTTCTGCCAGCACTATTGACCGGCATCGCATATGAAAATTTTTTGAGGGATGAGCTACCGACGCTACTTGAAGATGTGCCGCTTGCGACAAGAAGGAACATGATTTACCAACACGATGGCTGCCCCGCTCACTATTACCGGGGCGTACGACAGTGGATGGATCAGAACTACCCAAGAAGATGGATTGGTCGAGGCAGCCCAACCCCTTGGCCAGCCAGAAGCCCGGATTTAACTCCATGTGACTTCTACATCTGGGGTCTGTCATGTTATTACTTTATATACATATGGCGGGTAGTTGTATGTGTAGGGTAGGTAAGTACAACTAGTTGAAAAAATATAAATCAGTCTTGAATCAGCTGGTGGTTTCATTGTACACGTCCCTGTACTTAACATGGCGCAGCCGGGACGGAATTAAAAAGAAAATTACAAAATTTATAAGTACTACGTGTAAGAGACATTGTGTATCGTGTGCATGTGTTTGTGCATCGGATTTTTATCGCAAGGAAGCAGATACTAGACATGGAGTCGGTATTGCAGCCGCCATTACCGTTTAAATTTGATAATAACCTCGTCAACGTAACGTCTGGAAATCTGTGCAAGGAATGGGACAAATGGAAGAAATCGTTCTTGATATATTATCAAGCATGTGAAATTGCAAAAAAGGATGAGAAAGTGCAAATTAGTATTTTATTACATGTAATTGGTGATAAATGCCGAGATGTGTATGACCAGTTTCGAGAAGAATCTAAAACCCTACAAGAGGTACTCAAAAAATTCGATGACTTTTTCCTTCCTAAGAAGAACCTTACTGTGGAAAGGCACAAATTTTTCACTCGGAATCAACTGGAATTTGAATCTACTGAACAATATGTGTTTGAACTGAACAAAATGGGAAATAAATGCGAGTTTGGTACTTTGTGCAGTGATTTAGTAAGAGATCGTTTAATCTGCGGGATACAAGAAGTAAGTTTGCGAGAAAGACTTTTACGTGAGAGTGATTTAACTTTACCCAAGGCCATAGAAATATGCAGGTTAGCAGAGATATCCCGTGCTCATGCTGGGCACATAAAGCACGAAAATGCCTCACATTACGCACACGAAATAAGGTCACGCTTAGAACAAGTGTCAGAACCAGCTGGTCGAAATAGTTGTAGATGCGGGCAAATGAACGACGTCGCAGGAGGGCAGGTGCAGGCTGTTAGCGCCCATCGCGCGGTCCAGGAGCGCGGGCGCCGCCGGCCGTGGCGCGGCGGGCGCCGCGGCGCCCCCGCACCGCCCGACGTGCCAGCGAGAGGACGGGGGCAGCGGTCGAACAGGGCCGGCCATAGCATAGGGCATAGGACTTAAACAAAGTCATAAAACGCGAGCATTTTAAATTGCCCACGTTAGACGAAATTACGTCGAGCTTATCTGGAGCGAATTATTTTAGTACGCTCGATGCCAAGCAGGGCTTTTGGCAAGTCAAGCTTAACAAAGCGAGTTGCGACCTTTGCACGTTTAACACGGCATTCGGAAGGTACAAAATTCTTCGCATGCCGTATGGCATCTCTTCCCGCACTCAGAACTCTTTTCACAGGGCGACT
>OZ014438.1:20301025-20350755 GCA_963966035.1 Acleris laterana
AAGAAAAGTATTGCAAAGGTGCAGGGAAATTAATATAAAACTAAATAAAGAAAAATGTAACATCGGTCTAACCGTAATAAAATACTTGGGGCACAAAATTACTCGACACGGCGTCAGTCCGGATGACTCCCGAACCAGCGCGATCACAAACATGCCCGCCCCCCAGAATGTCAAAGACTTGGAGAGGTTTCTAGGTTTAGTAACGTATGTAGGTAATTTTATACCGAATTTATCTGATAAAACTTACATATTACGCGAATTATTGAAGAAAGACGTCCAATGGCATTGGGAGGAGAAGCACGAGAATTGTATAAAAGCATTAAAAGAATGTTTGTCAAATGCACCTGTTTTACAATATTACGATGTAAACAAACCGGTAACAGTTTCGGTTGACGCAAGCAAGTACGGTCTTGGGGGTTGCATTCTACAAGAGGGGTTGCCAGTATGCTATGCTTCCAAATCTCTGACAAAAACAGAACAAGCATATGCACAAATAGAAAAAGAATTATTTGCGGTTGTGTTTGCATGCGAAAAATTTTATACCTATATTTACGGAAAAAGTGACGTCACCATAGAAACGGATCATAAACCGTTGGTTAGCATAATTAAAAAACCATTAATCGACACTCCGGCACGTCTCCAAAGAATGTTGCTAAGGCTGCAGCCCTACACATTTAACTTAGTATACAAACCGGGCAAATACTTGTACATAGCGGATGCACTTTCGCGCGCTGTACCGACGGGCGCCGGCGCCGACGACGACGGCGCATTGCCCGGCGACCACCTCGACGCGCGGGCGCAGGTGTGCGCGCTCGCCGCGAGCAACCCTCTCACCGATACCCACTTCTTACAAATACAAAAATGTACACGGACCGATCCAGAATTACAGGAATTAATTAAAATATTAAAAAAAGGCTGGCCGTTACACAAAAAAGAGGTAGAAGATTTATTAAAACCGTATTTTGAATATCAAACGGAATTGACAGTTGCATATGGTATTGTGTGGAAAGGTACTCGAGTGGTCATACCGAAGGGCATGCGCGCTGAAATGTTGAAACGGGCCCACGGCAGCCACCTAGGTATAGAAAAATGTAAACTTAGGGCACGAGAAATTATGTTTTGGCCTTACATGAACTCGCAATTGCAGGATTATTTATCACATTGTCAAGCCTGCTTAACATATAGGAAGCAAAATGTCAAGCAACCATTGATGCAGCATGAGACCCCTAAAAGAGCTTGGTGTAAAATAGGTATCGATATCTTTCACTTTAGTGGACACTCTTATCTTTTAGCTGTAGATTACTACAGCAAGTTTATTGAAGTAGTCAAAGTCAAGTCTGCGTGTTCGGAGGCTGTAATTAAAAAATTAAAACAAATATTTAGTCGCCAGGGTATACCCGAGGTTGTGATGTCTGATAATGGTCCAGAATTTTCATCGAACGAATTTAAAACTTTTTCTCAAAATTGGCATTTTCAACATATCACCTCCTCTCCCCACTACCCGCAGTCTAACGGACAAGCCGAGCGGGCAGTGCAGATTATTAAAAAAATGTTAAAGAAAACTACTTACGAACAAGTTGACTTTCATGCCGCTTTATTGGAATATTTAAACACGCCCCTCGACACCGAGCTACCTTCACCAGCGGAACTACTAAATAATAGAAAGTTACGGAGTTTTCTTCCATGCGCCCCTGACCTACTTGCTCCCAAAATTCCACAGGACGTTGTCAACAAATTAAAAGCACGTCAACATAAACAGAAAGATTTTTACGATAGAAGCGCTTAAAAACTGGAAGATTTAGAAATAGGAAAACAAGTGAAAGTTAGGATCAACAATCAATGGGTAAACGGGACCGTATGCGGTAAAGTAGGGACTCGGTCGTATATGGTCAAAATGACGTCGGGCAGAGTCCTCCGACGTAACCGTAGACAGCTGATTGCCGACTCGCCGCGGCGCGTGGAGCCGTGGACCGCGCGAGCCCGGCCCGCGACTACGACGACATTATAATAACTCCCTCAACGCAAAAATCTGACTATGTAACTCGTTTTGGCAGGACGGTGAGACCTCCTGATCGGTGGACCTACCCTGTTCAAGAAACTCGTCGCACCGTACAAGACTAAAAAAAAAAAAAAAAAAAAAAAAAAGGGTTAAAAATAGATTTTAAGGATACTTACGAACTAAAATTTCAAACAATGTATATTAAATCAAATTTAAATTTATAATTAATGTACTTATAAAGTAATTACAAAAAATGTATATTAAATAAAATTAAAATATCATAATTGTTATGTAATTTGTTAAATTGTCTATAACTCAAGTTTTTTTTTTACTACTTATTAATTTATTTATTATGCATGCTGCATGAGTTATGAATTTAGATTAGTATTTTATTAAATTTAACACTACGAAAGTTTTGTAAATTTTAAATTAATATGAAATGAATGATGATATTGATGATTTTTAAATCAAAAATGGAAAATTGTTAAAGCCTATTTTTTTTTTCTAAACAAAAAAAAAAAAAAAAAACAAGGGGAATTATTTGGTATTTCATTTATATTACATCCCTAATTTAATATAATGTGAATGAGTTTGTGATATATGAATTCAAATAAACAAAATGTAAATAAGTTTGCATGTAGGTACCTATTGATGTAAATATAACTTCTATTTTATTTCATTTCAAAAAGGGGAATTGTCATGTTATTACTTTATATACATATGGCGGGTAGTTGTATGTGTAGGGTAGGTAAGTACAACTAGTTGAAAAAATATAAATCAGTCTTGAATCAGCTGGTGGTTTCATTGTACACGTCCCTGTACTTAACAGGGTCACATGAAGGCGTTGGTCTACGATAAACCGATACGTAACGTAGAAGAGTTAAGACAAAAAATTGTAGAGGCGGCACAGACCATGAAAGATAGGCTTTCGAGACGAGTAACAATCACCGAAGTACGAAAAAGGCTTCGTGCTTGCATTCGAAACCAGGGCAAACAGTTCGAGCAAAATTTGTGATGTAATTGATTTTAGTTTTTAAGATTAAAGTTTATTTGATAGTGAAACTGTTTTTTTCCTCATTTTATCCTAACCTTGCTTAATCACTTATCAAAGTATCACTTAAGACTTAAGACAGAAACTGAAGGCAAAAAACCCCACGAATTCGAGACACAAACAAATTAAATTAATTAAACTAATGACTCTTTGTTTGTGTCACCAAAGGCAATCTGCTGTGCCTTCTACATCAAGAAGATAAGTTAAGATAAGAAACAGAAGACAAAGTAAGCCCTCGGAGAATCTAAAACGACACAAACAAACCCATTAAAGTCAAATACGCTAAGTAAAGTCTTCTAGCTGTTCTGCTATTATTATTATTAATTGTATTTTTTTTGTATTAAAATGTCATAAATTGTACTTTTTTAGAAAGCTTATGAATTAAGCAAATTATTCCTGTAATTTGTACGCGAAGTGTCATACTTTTTTTTTTAGCTATGCTTTAAAATGTCACAAAATTTGGAAAATAATTGCTAGAACTTCTAACTTCAAATCCTTTTATTTGCAAAACTTTGCATTTTTTTGTAATTTTTTTTTATTTTCCGTAATCAATGGTTCATTGGCTATTCGAAAAATACTTTTTTTTTATTTCTAAATGACGAAGTTTTTACAAAATTACTAGTTTTAGGTCGAAAAGAGGGTATTTAAAAAAAAAACTAAAAACGTGAATAACTCGAAAACCAATGAGTTTTGACCCCTGGTTAACTGGACTTAAATCATTACAAATGAGCTGTAGAATAACCCCTTTCAAGGAATACGGCGAATTTCCTGTCACCCTGTATATATAACGTTGTTTTAATGTCTTAGTTACAAAATGAGCAAGTGAATGAAACGTCATAATTGCTAAACGACTACGTTATATGAACAATGAGTGTTAGGTGGTTTGGGGTAAATTCGAACAAGGGGTAAAGTCGAAAATCATTTTTACAGAGAACACGTGAACACACAAGAAATTCTGTTGCATTGTAATTACTTGTCAGTGTCATGTCAAGTGAATATCTACTTAATTATCAATGTTAGTCGCGATCGAATTTGAAGTACTATGGAGGTGATAATAAAATAATGTATTGTCATTATACAACCTGGTCAAAATTGCTACTTAGAATTTTTTTACACTTTATGATTTAACTACATAGTCTTTATACTTTAAAGACATTCTACTATATTGGCTATTTATGGAACTCATAAAGTGTCATATTCGCTATAACTACTTACTAAAAATGTGAAAAAACCACCCAATGCGTATAAACGAATCCTAATCTAAAACTATCACGACCAAGCAGACTTCATTGGTTTTTGAGGTACTGAAAATAATTTAAGGGAGCACTAAAATAAAAACTTTAAAACTGCGTCTATATCGCGTGTCAAATGTGGATAAAGTATCCGTCCTTCTCGTTGTTATTTAGGTGGGTGAATTTCAACAAGCGTCGAATTATCCTAATTTGGTGGTATTTTTTATTTTGTTAGTAGGGTTCACAATTATACGTTTAAGGGACGTCATTAGTCATAATTAAAACAGTGTTAAAATGGCCCTTCATTATACCAAGTGGTTTTTAAGACGTAACGATTTTACTAATTCGTACCACCTAAATTGTTACTATCCACCAAAATTACTTTCCTAAGAAAAACTCACGATCAATAATAACATATCGGGCTAATTAAAATACAATCGTTAGGGAAATTTTCTTGTTATTTGTTAAAACCAAAAACGTATTTCTTAATATAATAAATAATTATTATTTGTTGTTTAAATAATTTTGGTGGAATCCAGCAATTTTTGCAAATTTGGTGTCTTCAGAAAAGCCACCAAAATTGTACCACCAAAATTATAATTTGTACTTTTTTTTTTATTAATAGCTAATCTTTCAGTTTAACATCAATTTAACAAAATACAGGTAAAAAGACACCATAAACATACTTGAAAGAAGTATCACAAAATAAAACTTTTAGCGAAATAATAACTTATCTAAAATATCACAATTAAAAAAATTTATTCAATACCACCAAAATTAGATACTTGTGTGCTTAGCAGGAAGACGTATCAAAATGGTAAAAAATTTTCACCATCGATTGCTGGAGTGGAACTGAACGAACAACTGACGCCATATTTGTTTGTTTAATCACGTTTTGTTCGATCATAAAATCAATTTCAATATTCACCACCAAAATTGACTATTTCGCTAGGACAGTGTTATTTACACTGCTCCCAGTTTCCTTTTATTAGCAAATGCAATAATTGTAATATTTTAAAATAACTTAACTAATAGGGAATACAGATAACTAACATTTAAATCTAGATGAGGCTTAATAACTGTGTACCACGGTTTATCAGTATATGCGACAAGTACAGGACACGACACCAAAATTGATTTTGGGTTGAAAATATTTTTTTACGATAAATATGATAAGTTAATAATAATTTTAACTTTGGCTCAACATGGTACTATGTGCAAGATTATCTAGAAAATAAATAGTTTTCCAATACATGTACTTTACACCCCAATTATCACGTCCGCCGCTCAAAAATGGGGTTGGGATAATTACCCAGGTACGTGTCAGAAGGTGACGGATGCCGTAACCAAACTTTGACACGTGATAAACGTAGCCATATTAGGGCCCCAGATAATTGAATGGCCCAACCGATTTTTACAAGACTTAAACAGTTCTCGAACCCAATAAGATATTTAACCATTGCCAAATGAAAATCTAAGGTACCTAAGCATCTAACGTCATCTATTAATTAGTCCAGTTTGTAGGGGCTTCTACTTTACAAAAGGTGGAGCATTAGAGTGGGGGCGGGTACAAAATATCATGAAATCAAGGTCAGTTTGCGACCGGTCGCCTGGTGAAATGGGTCCGTCCCTATGTCAATCTACTTGTCCGGTAGTTAGCTTGGCTAAAGGCCGAGGGTGGAGCTCACAGTGGCACTGATACCCTAGGCAAGACGGGTTGTGTTCCACCCCGAGGTGGCGGCCTGTCAACAATTTGGTTAACGCGGATTAAACGAGAACAAAACCAACCAATGGGACTCCTACAACACATCCTATATTTCCTATCCAAACAGCTGCAAGCGATATCGTGGTAAGGCTCCTATCCAACAGTAACAGATGGGTAGCGGTATAATGCCACCCGCGAATTTGTACCGTGCGTGGGGACCCGGTACGGGTGGAGAACAAGATCCTAGTAGGTTGAGTTTAAAGAAGGTCGGAGGTCGGCTCGGATAACAACACGCCGCTTTGGCTAGGGATTCATCTCATACGGGAGATTCTGGCCCAGCCAGTCAGAATCAATCGGCTGTCGTGTCTACAGTAGTCTGGCCGCGGGCGAGTGTTCTGGGGTGGTGAGGTCGGTAGTCGGTGGAGTAATGCCCCGAGTCCCTGTGGTAGCGATGGTTGATGGTGAAGCGGAGGCGGGTTGCGAAAGCGGAAGTGGCCTTCCCTACTCCTCTTAATCTGGCCTCCCCGAAACCAACCCCTGCAAGTTTTCAGCCCAAAGAGATTGTGAAGAAAGGGAGCAAGAGGCAGAGGAAGACGAAAACTCAAGCTGTGGCTCTCCAGTGTCTGGATGCCGGCCAATCTAAGGACGACACCGCTGAAGCAAACACAGCGAGGACACAGAAGAGCCCGTTGGTATCACCAGCAGCCAGTGGCGACTCCAAAAGTACGAGGATAGGATCGTATGCAGAGGCTCTATCAAGCATTAGGGTAGCAGTGATACCAGTGACCTTCCCAGCCAAAAAGATCTCGGCGTGTCACATGGCAGCCATACAGGAGGTGGTAATAGAAAGCCTCCTTGTCATCCCTAAGCCGCTTCCCGATATCAACTTCGGGAACAGTGTGGGAGGCGCTCTGCACATAAGGCTGCTTCGACGTGGCTCAGCTCCCTCATAAGTGAGGGAGATATTGCGGGTATGAGCCTCAAGGCCGTGGATGCCAAGGAACTTCCAATTCCAGTGAAAATGGCCTAGAAGACGAGGATCATTGGCATCCCCGATGCAAAGGTAGTATTTCAGCTGGTCTAACGCTTCTACGAGCGGCTGAACACTGAGCAGTGGCAGGTGGTCGACACCTCGGAGACGGTAGACGGTACTGATGGACCAGGAGTCAGCGGACGTAATCTGGGCGGGCGCCAACGTTCTCAAACCGGGGATCGATGTCAGCACCTTTAACCTCCTAGACGATGCCCGAGAAGAGGGGTGCTGGCGTGTAGATACTAAAGAGGCTCCCCGCACGAGCGAGATGGCGGCTACCGCCTCCCCGCCTACTACTACCTTCAATTCAAGATGGTCGCTAACGCTTCCCCGCTCGGAATGTCGGAAACTTCGATTTTTATTATGACCCCGTGTTTTAACAACACCCATCGAAGCAAATTCTATGCTCCATCTTTTGAAAAATCAACCTATAGTATAGTAGTAGATACGTAGGTCACTCAGTAAGTTTTGAGATGCTCGTAATTTAAAAATGGAATGCATGGGTACTGTATTTTTTTAAAAGCAAATTTATTTAAAAATTGACTGCCATAAGCCATTTTTTCAATTAAAAATAAATACGATGTTCCTGTCATTTTACTACAACGCTTCCCGCGTTTATTGGCTGAAACGATGGAGCTTAACCGCGAACATTTGCTTGCTATGATCTATTACGATTTTAAATTTGGTTTAACCGAACAGTTAAGTATGCAACGACTACAAGGGAGGACTTGGGAGAGTCTGCTCCTTCACGGGCAACAATTTTTAGGTGGTTTAGTGAAATTAAAAGGGGCAAAACTAACCTCGAAGACGATCAAAGAAGCGTACGCCCACAAACAGGAGTAACTGCAGAAAATGTGTGGACTACTGAAATTTTGGTACGGGAAGACCCACGAATTACATGCAAGGACATCGAGAAGATCCTGGGCATGACTTCGGGGAGTATTCACATCATCCTACACCAACATCTCGGAGTCAGGAAGCTTTGTTGTCGTTGGATCCCGCGATTGCTCTCCGAAACTGAAAAACAGGCTCGTGTGGATTGGTGCCGTGAAATGCGTCAACGTTTTGAAAACGGGGCGTCGAGACGTGTTTAGGAAATCATTACTGGTGACGAAACATGGATCTATCAGTATGACCCTGAAAGTAAGAAGCAATCTTCGGTATGGGTCTACTCAGACGGAGAGTTACCGACAAAATTGCAAAGACCACGTAATGTTTTTATGTTCGGAGTGGACACTTAACGACATCCATGCTGGAAAATTGTAGGTCAGTTAACTCGGATTGGTACACAACAGTATCATTGCCGACAGTTATCCAAGCTGTGCGAGAGCGTACACCAACGGCCGGGCTTCGAGGAATCATGCTGCATCACGATAACGCTTTTTCACATACGTCCCTCAGAACGAAGGCGTTTCTTGAGGAATCCGGTATTGAAACCCTAGCTCATCCACCCTACAGCCCTGACTTAGCTCCTTGTGATTTATATTTGTTCCCAACTGTCAAAGAAAAATTTAAAGGAAAGTTTTTTTCGAGTGCCGAAGTAACCGCCGCTGCCTACGAAGTAGCCATTTCTGACCTCTCAGATGAAGACTGGCAAAAGTGTTTCCAAAGTTGGTTTAGACGAATGGAAGTTTGTATAGAGCATCGTGGAGAGTACTTCGAAAATATGTAAAATAAATTGTGGTTATATGTTGGGTACTTTTTTTATCTCAAAACTTATTTAGTGACCCACGTAGGACTAAATTGTAGATTTAGAAAATATTTTGCCTAAAAAAGCTAAAAATTGCATAATTATATACCTACTCGTGCTGGTAATGTGTTTCTTACCCTGTTCAAATCAAAATTAGTTTCTTACATATAAATGGAACAATAGGTCTTTTTATGTCATTATGGTTATATCTGGTTTTTGTGTGACTGTTTGATTCCTAAGTAAAAAAAAAACTCAAGTTTGTCATTGCTGTCTGCTATTGAAAATGATAACAAAGTGTTTTCATACAAACACTCAATTATTTTTTTTGCACTAGAAATCGAAGTGATTTACAGTTTTGGTCACTGACCTTGTTTAGCCAGTCGTGGTTAGGCTCCGGGCTCTTCGGCGGGGGCATCCTGGGGCTCTCATCGTACCCGAGGAAGTGCGGCAGCAGAAACCTCGGCAGGAGGTACTCGCGGACCTCGGGTATCGGCGCCCGTTGGCGTTGAGGCCCCAGCACCGGTTCCAAGGGCCTTACCCAAGCAGGGGTCGGTTCTACAACAACAGCTTTAATCAATCAAACACTTTCATATTTTTTGTAATTTTTACTAGTCGCTTCAGTTTGTTTCTCGTATTCGTATATTACGAGTACCTACTCGTATGTGCCCACTACCTGTAATTAGCGTCCTCACTGAGAGCATTCGCGTGTAATGAGCATTCGGCGCGAACATCGAGTGGTGTGTAAGCTTTGTAACTCTCGTTCAACGTCATCAACACTCGAATATTCACGCGAATGCTCTCAATGAAGACGCTCATCATGATCCACTTATGACAGTATTTGATTCAAGATTATTTTTACTTTTCCCATTCGATTTCGGTTGACTAGCTTATGTACCTAACGATATAAACGTTAAACTGCGTTAAACTTGGTATGAAGGCTCTAAGAGAAAGAGCACAAAACCATCCAGTCAATGATGTTTTATATATATGTATATACATGTATAGTCAGATACGTTTTACTAAATGCTTTCAAACCCCATTGTCGGGCAATGAACATCAAGTAATTGCCGTACATACTTAGCTATTCGAGAGCTGTTTGACAAGTTTGTTTTTTTAGCAAGCCAGCCACTTCCAGCGAATTTCCATTTATATTATCTCCTCCAAAAAATACGAATTCTTGAGGTCTGCAAAATAGCCAATCAGGCCTGCGAAATGTCAAAAAAAAAAGACCTCCAAGCCATGTTCAAAAGTTTAGGAATAGAAAATAATCACAGGCAGCTAGGTCCGGTGAATACGGGATAAGTTGGTATGTGGCACATACATATGAGTCACGGCAACAAAATGGTATAATAAAATCTTGAAACAATTCTTTTTTTGGGTTACTGGAAACTTAGGGCTGATTTATTTTTCTCGTCTACCCCATCGTGGGGGTTGTTGTTGTACCCGTGTGGTTGCCGGGTTAGAATAGTGCCACTCCATGTCTTCCCGTGGATGTCGTAAGAGACGGCTAAGGGAATAAAGGCGTATAGTACTGTTAGGCGATGGGCTTGCAACCTGTCACTAATACACTGGTAAACATCTTAGCCTAAGTGTGCAAAATGTGGTTACAGAATTATCAACAAGTTTTTAGAGTTGTTGGTAATTCTGTAGCTCTGCCTACCCCACTCTGGGAATAAAGGCGTGAGTTTATGTATGTATGTATGTATGTAATTTTTGTTAAAAGCAAGTGTCTCCCCCCCTGCCCCACACAACAGCCAAAACTATAAATACTACTTAAATAATTTAAAAAAAAACTTTGACGACTAAGTATTGATTGGATCCTGAGAGACAGGCGACTAAAGTGTACACTTAATACATCACCAATGAGTTGATGCTGGTTTTTGAGATGGTTTTTGTGTGTTAACGGCTTCGATGCCCTACACTGAGCATGGTCAGATATGCTCTTGCCCTGTTTTTTAAGAATATCCCATGAACATCCGTGGCGACTTCGAAGCGTTACACCTAATGCCATTATTTTAATTGTGTATTTAACATTGAAATGAGTCCGTTAATACAGCCTAGCTCTTAATAATCGCTATTATTGTGCATTTTAATACACTTGATAAAAACCAAAAATGTCACGTTGATGTTAACGAAAGTCAGATTTTGAGCTTCAGTTTATCCTAAGTTATTTGCTTTGTGTAAATAATTTGGGTGTTGAAATATAAGAAGTTATACTTAATAGCAAATATTGTTGTAGCAGAAAAAATAAGAAATTGTGTTTTTAATTTATTTTAGAATGTTGTAGGTATGTTCTTAATAAATAAATATCAGGATTATCTACAGAACTTGGCACCCATCTAGATCTCATTTTTTTTGTCAGTGAAGTCGATAAACACGCATTGCATATTCTTAACATTGAACTTGGCTTGCATTTTCACATGTATGTTTTTGATGGGATATCATTTATTTTTGTCAAATAAGTTGGCATGCGTTTCAATAAACAAACATTAAATAATATTCATAAAATGTCCCGTTTCCTGCGTTTAAAATGAGAGCGAAACTATGTTTGTATGGAGACCCCAGCTTCCCGCGGACTCTTTTAAACGATATACCTACCTACATTTTATTCAAATAAAAGAAGTTGTGCAAGACCGCTCTCTCATAATTTGGTACTTTTTAGTAGTGTTTTGCTTTGCTTAGTGCTTTTGCACTCGTATATTGTTGAGCAACCATAATTATTTATTATTTGAAGTAAGTATAGGTAGGTAAGTATTCTAGCAAGTCGTTTAAAAATGAGAGCAAATTTACATTTGTATGGAGAACCCAGTTTCCTGTGGACTCTTTAACCATACATATTCTATTCGAATAAAAGAAGATGTGCATGACCTCTCTGTCATAAATAGCTTCCTACTAATAATAATTAAAAAACATATATTGCTGAGCAACCATATTAATAAATTCAAGTAATCGATAAATCGAATCGCAGCCCATGAAATACTAATAATTACTGAGTATTCCGGTGAATCTGTGATCTACATTCATCATCATCAGTTTTACTTCACTAAATAGTGCTTTTGAAAAGCATATATGCACGAGTTAATATATGTATGCTATATACTCGTATATATATATACAAAATACCCAAATCGATATAGCTTTACCCAAATTATTTGAAGAGTTCCCTCAATTTCTCCAGGACCCCATCATCAGATTCTGACCTGGTGACATTGGGACCAATCAGACAGTGTGCCCTTTCAAACAAAAAAAGATTTTTCCAAATCGGTTAATAAATGACGGAGTTCTGAGGTAACTAGCATAAATAATAAAATAAAATAATAATAATAATAAAACTTATAAAATCACTATTTTCAGATTTTTTTATTTCTATACGCATAATTACCCATCTGTATGCCAAATTTCAACCTTCTAGGTCACCTGGAAGTGGGTTAGGTTTTTGATGATTAGTCAGTCAGTCAGTGGTAAAAATGCCGATTTTTAGACGTTTATATCTCAATAACCGTTTCACTTTTATTTATGAAATTTAGGGTTCTAGTTGATCTAAAGGGTTTTAATACATATACCTAATTTCATGTTTTTATGTTAAGTAGATTTGGAGTTATTGAGGGGTCAAAAGTGGCTCCAAACGGTTCGTGTAAATAACACACGGCTGCGCTCGCCAGTTCCTTTTTCTTGAACTTGGCTGGACACGCTGCCGCGTGTCTAGATAACTAATAAGTTTAAATGTTTTATTAAAATGTAATTTTAATTTTGTAATACTTTTTGGCACTGATTTCATATTGAGTTTTAATTTGATTCATTTGTTTTAGTATTATATAAGTGTGTAAGTTACTTAAGACTGCACCGAGCAAACGTCGAGCGTCCAGTGGCGCCCTCATGACTATTATTGTGTTTTCTAATTAACTGAAGAATTTCCTTGCAATCAGACGATACGTTTTTGTAGCGCAAGTAAAAACACAATTTATGGGATACGTAACAAACTTTAATAACAAAATGTTGTTACGCTAATCATGGGAGAGCGGGGTCTCCTCACACAGGTATTTGTTACACTTAAAAGGAGACCTCAACCTTGTCTGTAGCTATGTAAGAAAGAAAAATAATAAACATTTTATCATTTTTTTAACATTTTTTTATTACTCTTTGAGTAGTCACTAGTCAGCTTAACGGGAAAAGGGGCCACTTTTTTCCGTTAAGTTGATAACTTGAAGGTGAATTCTTATTAAACTATGTGGTTTACCTTATAAGTTGTGTTTTAATTTGTAGTACAAAAACCTACCGACCAATTTGAAGAAAATACTTTAGTTTATTAGAAAACACAATAATAGTAATGAGGGCGCCACTGTACATCCGGCGTACGCTCGGCGCAGTCTTAAGTATTATCACAGAATAAGTAATAGGTATTATTATCAGTGTTTAGTTTAAATGATCAGTTAAAAGTTATGTTTTATACATTTTTAACGTCTGCTTATAAGTACTGACGCCAAAGCGCAATAATAATAAAAACTCTAAAATGTATTGTTTGTTTTTGTTGATTGTGTTGTAGGTAAATTATATACAGTGCGAATAAGTGCTTCGCAATAGGGTATTTGACAAGAGTGAAATCAAATTGATTTTTCATTAACAATAGATAAACATTATAAAAATACTAGGAATACATCAATATTTTATTTATGTTTGCTATCATAAGATTTTTAAATTCATAAAATCCAACAATAAGGACGCTGTTTGATTGTGACGTCACAAGTTAGTAATAATCCCTACCCTATAAATTCCATAGTAACTGAGCGTTTTTGATGTTTCATAAAAAGAAGCTGATTTGACTTTTGTCAAATACCGTATTCCAGTTACTGGTAGAGTCGAGTTTTGATTTGTTTTTTCCTTATCTACATTATTTAAATAAATTAATACACCTTGTTTACCTTTCGAGCATAACGACATCTCATATGTTTAAATCCGGTGCTACGGGGTGTTACATACATATCTACAGGGTGGAAGAGGACCGTGGACCTTCCCGATAATGGGAGATAGTTTAGCCTTAACACTTTATTTCCCCCATACAAACTATGTGAATTTAAGCAGCCGTTTTCAAATTACAGCCGGTTAAACATTCACACAAAAAACTGCTTGTTTCAACCCTAAACATATGATTGGGTCAATGAACTTAATTGTAAACAAAAATTTCATTACAAGATATTATTACGTTAATTTTTTGTCGTTGATGCATACTTAGACCTGCTTGCAATGCGGTAAGAAATATTGCAGGGTTTGTGAGTCTCTTTGTAGGTACATCTTGAACTACTTTATTAATTTTTTCCTTAAATTATGAATAAAATAACATAATAACGACCTAGTTCAAGTGCAACTCTTTGTTGAATGGCTACTGTGCAGTGGGACAATTCTGCCAGTGTCAAGGTTGGAAGTGGCACGTGATCGGTAAAAATGTTTTTCCAGAAACAGATGCTGATTCATCAGTTGGGGAATCTAAAAATAAAATAAATTATATACATTAACTACAACTAAAAATACTAAAACTAAAATTAAAATTTACAACTTAATATTAAAATCAATTTAGGGTGTAAGGGGGCATAGGCACATCTTCTGCCCCAAGTGCCAACCTCACCTGCCCGTGGTGCACCCTGCTGGACAACGGACGAGGCTCTGGCGACCGAACCGTTGGCGGTATAACCGACTAAACGCAGAGCCAAATATCTCTGGCCAGTGGCGGGCAGCAGCGTCACTGGTGCGAGGCTCTGTGCTGCGCTCACCAACCCGCTTGCCCAGCGTGGTGAGTACGGGCATGTACCCCTCATGAATAGGAGACAAAAACCACGGCCCCTAGTTCCCGGCCGCCCTACTATTCTGGGTCACGGCAGCGGCCTCGGTTACGGTAGGGCAGGGGGTGCGAAGAATCCCCGGGCTACGGACGGCTGCCACAAACCACTGACCTTGGCAACGTATAACGGACGCAGTCTACGGCTGGATGAAGGCCTGGTCGAACTCGAGGAAGAGCTTAAAAACATCAGATGGCATATTCTAGGGTTGTCGGAAGTTCGAAGACAGGGGGAGGACACGATCACCCTGGAATCTGGCCACATTTTCTCCTTCCGAGAGGGAGACCAACTCTCCCAAGGTGGCGTAGGTTTCCTTGTCCACAAAGATCTCCGTGACAACGTGTTGGAGATATCCAGCGTGTCGACCCGGGTAGCGTACCTTGTACTAAAACTGACTGAGAGATACTCCCTCAAAGTCATACAGGTATATGCGCCGACGTCGACAGGGTATTCAGATGATGTGGTCGAGGCCATGTATGAAGATATATCTAAGGCCATACATCATACAACCAAGACCCACTTCACCGTTGCCATGGGCGACTTCAACGCCAAAGTAGGAGTACAGGAACGCAACGAATCGTGTGTAGGACGGCACGGCTATGGAACCAGGAACCAAAGGGGGCGAATGCTGGTAAACTTTCTGAGTTTGCAGGGGCTCTTCTGCATGAACACCTTTTTCCAGAAGAAGCCCCAGAGAAAGTGGACCTGGCTAAGCCCCGATGGTAAGACGAAGAATGAGATAGACTTCATCATGACGGACAAGAAGCATATATTTAGGGATGTCTCTGTGGTAAATAGATTTAACACCGGTAGCGACCACCGACTGGTAAGAGGCACCCTAAATATCAACATCAAGCTGGAAAGAAGCCGCATGATGAGGTCGACTCTTCGTCCGACACTGGTCCAGGCCGGCCAAGACTCCAAAACATTCCAGTTGGAGCTCCGAAACCGATTCGCTGGTTTGGAAACTACTGAGGACGTGGACAGGGACCTTGATGGTGTGATTGGAGTCATACGCGAAGTGGGAAACAGGCACTTTAAGGGAAAGCGAGCGTGCCGAGAGGCCAAACTTTCGGGCGAGACCTTGAAACTGATGTATCGTCGTCGGGAAATGCCAGAGGAAGCCTTGTCTGGTACCCATAAAAAGATCCGGAGATTGGTGAGACGCGACCTCCGCAGCTACAATACTCGCCTCATAGAGGAGGCGATTGAGCAGAATCGGGGGTCGAAGGTCTTCACTAAAAGACTGGGGAAAAGTCACCTGACAAAGCTGAAAACCTCGGATGGCAGAATCGTCTCATCGGTTCCGGAGATTCGGGCCGAAATCGAAGGCTTTTACGGCCGATTGTACGCATTGCATTCCCTACAGCCGCAGCCCAACGCGAACGACCCAAGAGCCAAGCTTACCCGCCACTTCACTGAAGATCTCCCAGACGTGGAGGAGGATGAGATTGAGGCGGCCCTCGGACAGCTTAGTAATGGGAAGGCTCCCGGCGAAGACGGAATCACAACTGAGCTCTTAAAAGCTGCAGGCCAACCTGTGCTTGGCGAACTTAAGAGGCTCTTCAATTCCGTCATAGCCAATGGGACAACTCCGGAAGCGTGGAATCGGGGCGTGGTGGCATTGTTTTTCAAGAAAGGAGACAAAAATCTCCTGAAAAACTATAGACCAATCACGCTCCTGAGTCACGTTTACAAGCTGTTAACGCCTTATAAGGCAATGGACCGGAGCGGGAGGTGTAACGGTTGTTCCGGCCGCTCGCCGCGCGCTCTTGCTATTCAGCCACGGCCACGAGCGCACGCACCGACTTAGATATACCTCTCAATACGACTGTACATTTTCAGAAGTAAATCCTTTTAATTCATCTTTGTATTCTTGTTCCTTTACACCAACAAGAAAGTGGCGACCGTGACAGGACTTCACGGGCAAAAAAGTAAATTAATAAAAGTACCGTTAGGCGACGCAACCACGCGGCGCGCGGTCGAATGTTCGAGAAACGGAGACAAAGGAAGATAATGGCGAATTAACCAGCGGCGTGTGCAGCGATCAACAAAGCAGGGGAGTGCCCATTTCTATTCCTTAACCTTATTACCTTTCTCAGCTTTCATTTGTGTGTTAATTTACTTAGCTCTGAATACCTACGACGTAAGTGTAAGTAAATACATGATATTTCGAGTCTGGATCTATTCCTTTCTCGAGTTTCTTGTGTGCTTGCCGAGCCTATTTTGCTAAATTCTTAATTAACTTACAGCATTATTTTACCAGCATATTTTATAATCATAAGCGCATTTTACATTCGTGTGCCATAGCAAGCCTTAAGTTAAATAATAACCTTTAAAAAAGCCCTAAAATTGCAACGCTTAATACCTAATGTTTAAATAAGTACCTACATAAATCAAAATATTCGAATATCATTAGCACGTGCAAGCACGTGTGTCGTTTTTCATCCCCGTGTGGTTGCCGGATTAGAATAGTGCCACTCCAAGTCTTCCCGTGGATGTCGTAAAAGCCGACAAAGGTAATAAAGGCTTGTAGTACTGTTAGGCGATGGGCTTGCAACCGTCACTAATATACTGGTAAACATCTTCGCCTAAGTGTGCAAAGGCGTGAGTTTATGTGTGTGCATTAGCACGTCATTTTGCATTAGTTTCTTTCTTCCCTCTTCATTCCTTTATGCATTTTCAACATAATTTGTGGTTTCGGCCTTCTATTTTTTTCCGATTCTATCTATAATTCCGATAAAACTCCTAGTCGCTCAAAAGTATGATTACGTCACACTCAAGGATTACGGGCTGATGTTTACAGGAACCAAGCAAGTGTAGAACATTCAACGCGCTGCGCTAGTAAGTTAGGTGCGCCCGCGCTTCGAAGTACTTACCTGGCGGCTCGCTCCCAGCTCCCGCCCGGCGCAGATCAGCTGGCCGCGTTGACCTTGAACTACTCGGCGCTGCATTGTGCGCGCATGGAATTCCTGCCTGGTTTGATGCACAGTCTAATTTTAATAAGTTATTGTTTGCCTTTATTAGTTAAGTCCTAAGTGCTGACTTATTTCGGTGTTTATCTTAATACCTAACTAGATTCTTAACATTGACAAAATGGTTACACCGATCGATTTGAATAACCTTGAAGCGGAATTAAAATTGAAAGATTTAATTAAAAGTCGTGGTTCAATTAGGGGTCGATTGACTAACTTTGAAAACTATCTTTATGATTTGAAAAAATGTAAAGTGGAAGATATTACGGAATCTCAATTTAATGAATTGAATTTGCGAATCGTGCGAATTGAGGCGTTATTTGCTGAGTTTGAACAATTGCAAACTCAAATTGAATTCTATTGTGCAAACCTTGATGATCAATTGAAGGAAAGGGAAATAACTGAAACAAAATTTTATACCAGTATTTCCAGTGCCCAATCAATAATTAAGTTACGTCCTTCAAGTGACGACGACAAACGAAGTTCATATAGTAGTTGTTCTCATCAAGATAACGTTAACATTCAATTACCCGTTATTAAATTGCCTTGTTTTGACGGGAATTATTTCATGTGGTTAGAGTTTCGGGACACCTTTGAATCGCTAATACATAAAAATGAGTCCGTCCCGGATATTAACAAATTCCACTATTTTACGTTCCTCATTAGAAGGGAGCGCTGCACAAGTTATAAAATCAATTGAATTTTCATCACAGAACTATCATATCGCGTGGGATTTGTTATGTCAGAGATATGATAACAAAAAAATACTCATTAATAACCACTTAAAGGCTTTGTTTAAAATCGAACTCATTTCTAAGGAGTCTCATAGATCTATTCGCTACTTGATTGATATTGTGACTAAAAACTTGAGAGCTTTAACTACTCTCGGCCAACCGGTGGATCAGTGGGACACGCTCATCATCTATATGGTCTCCACAAAATTAGATTCTATCACAAGCGGTAAATAGGAAGAGTATAGAAACAATCTGTCCAATTTACCGCTCTTAAGTGACTTTATAAAATTCCTACGTAACAGAGCTGACATATTAGAAACCGCACTGGCAAACAGAAGTGAAAAAAGCGTCTTTCAACCGAATAAAGATATTAATCACTTAAAACCTGATCATAAAAACTCATTGACTCATCATAAATTCGCTAAGACTTTTCTCACTGCTGGTTCCTCTAAATCTAGTGGCTCACTGTCGTGTCCACTTTGCAATCAAGGTCATAGACTTATTGAATGTGAAAATTTTAAATCTCTGTCACTCGATGACAAGTTTAGTGCAATCAGTAGATTAAGACTTTGCATTAATTGTCTGCGAAGGGGTCACGACGCGGGTACGTGTCGCCTGGGTTCTTGTAGGTTATGTCATAAAAAACATAACACCATTTTACATAAACATGAAAATAGCTTACCTGATTCTGTTATTGCTACCACAACGGCAACCAACTCGGACGCGGCTTCCCCGCATAAAACACTATCGGTGAAAACGTCCGGGCAGGTTCTCCTTGGTACCTCTTTAGTTAAGGTCACCAATCCTGAAACAAAAAATACTTACGTTGCTCGGGTCCTGCTTGATGCCGGCAGCCAATCCTCATTCATGACAGAAGCTCTGAAAGAAAAAATGGGGTTAGTTAATCGTGATCCTGATCCTTTATTAATATCGGGCATTAACAACCTCCAACTTACCATTTCCGTTAGGTGCGAAGTAACCATCGGTTCTATGTCTCATAATTACACCGTAAATGTAAATTGTTTAGTTATTCCTGAAATTACCGGTCAGTTGCCTAACATCGCCGTTAACATCACTCAACTAAACCTACCTGACAATATTTCCCTCGCTGACCCCCAGTTCTTCCAACCCTCAGGGGTTGACATACTGTTAGGGGCTGAAATATTCTTTAATGTTCTGTGTCCTGAAAGGATATCTCTGGGCGTTAATAAGCCCGTCCTACAAAATACTCTCTTTGGCTGGTTAGTAGCCGGTCCCTTAAACCCAATCTTAAAAAAAGGTTCTCAGACTCTTCATTGTAATTTCACAAGGGAAATTAGTGAAAAATTAACTAAGTTTTGGACCCTTGAAGCACTACCATTATCAAAGGTGCCTGCGTCAGCTGATGATGAATTTTGTGAGGAACACTTTATTAAAAATACTTACCGCTTACCAAATGGCAGGTTCTCAGTCTTAATGCCGCTGAAAGAAACACCTGAAACATCACTCGGCGATTCTTATAACATGGCTGAAAAACGGTTCTTTAGCTTAGAGAAAAAACTAAATAGAAATCTTGATTTAAAACAACGTTATAGTGAGTTCATTCACGAGTATGAAACCTTAGGGCATTTATCAAAGATTTATAGACCTAAGTTCGGGTATTTCTTACCACATCATTGCGTAATACGTGAAAACGCTGAGAGCACCAAATTACGAGTGGTCTTCGACGCATCGGCAAAGTCGGCTTCTCGAAAATCTCTCAATGACATACAGTATGTAGGCCCTGTTGTCCAAGATGATTTGTTTAATATCTTAATCCGATTTCGCGAGCACAAATATGTCTTTACTGGGGATATTCAAAAATGCTATCGACAAATACAAATTCATGAATCCCAACGTAATTTGCAGCTGATACTGTGGCGTGACGATGCGTCGAAGCCTCTCAATGTGCTCCAGCTCAACACTGTGACGTATGGGACGGCCTCAGCGCCATACTTAAGTACTCGCTGCCTGCTCCAGTTGGCACTTGAATGCCCCGACCCAGTAATCTCCGAAGTAATCAAAAAGGATTGTTATATGGACGATTTGCTGACTGGAGCGGATAGTGAAAATGCCCTAGCTCACATACTTCGCGGTGTTACTGACGTACTCACCTCAGCATGTTTTCCATTGCATAAATTTCGTAGTAATTGCCCAGAAATATTTATAAATTCTACTTCAACAGAGTCTCTCAACATAAGCAAACAATCTAGTGTTCTGGGTGTACAGTGGACCCCAAACACTGATAAATATTTTTTTTGCATAAATATGGATCAAACAGATATAATAACTAAGAGAACAATTTTATCTAATACATGCAAGGTATTTGATCCTCTTGGACTTATCAGTGCGTGCACAATCACGTTTAAAATACTGTTGCAAAAATTGTGGCAATTAAAATTGACGTGGGACGAACCAGTCCCGAAAAACATAAGGAAAACTTGGATAAAGTTAGCTAATAACATAAATATTTTGCTGGCAGTATCCATACCGCGACACGTTTTCGGTTCGTGTCCAGATACCTGCGAGCTCCACTGCTTTGTGGACGCGTCGCAGGAGGCTTTTGCTGCATGCGTTTACGTACGCACTGCTGATAAAACGAAATGCGTAACAATTAAATTACTTTGTGCAAAGACAAGGGTCGCGCCTCTTAAAACGTTGACTATACCGCGTTTGGAGCTTTCAGCAGCGTTATTGGGGGCCCGACTAGTAAACAAGGTCAGTCAAGCCTTCCGCTGCACCATAAATAAACAGGTTTTCTGGTCGGACTCCACCATTACTCTGGGCTGGATAAAAACTTAACCAAGACTACTGAAAACTTTTGTCTGCAACAGAATAAGCGAAATTCATGAGCTGACTAGTAGAAACTCGTGGAGACATATACCCACTAATATGAATCCAGCTGATCTGGCTTCAAGAGGCGTCGATCCGAGTCAACTTCTTAACTCAACTCTGTGGTGGGAGGGTCCCGAGTTTCTGAAATATGAGGAATCTCAATGGCCTCAGTCACCCAACACCACACAAGTTTACCTGAAATTAAAGCTATGCAAACTAAAACTAATGAAAATATTGAACAGAACCAAATAATATTTTTTTTAAATTATTCAAGTGCATTAAAAGTTAAAAGACTATTTGCATACGTTGTTAGGTTTATAAAAAATTGTAAAATTAAAAAGAAAAGTGATAGAACATTCGGTCCCTTAAATAAAAACGAACTGGACCAATCGCTTACTTACCTAATTAAAATATCACAGTCGGAATCATTTCACAGAGAACTTAACCTAATAAAAAATAAAAATAAACTTACCTCATCTCATTTGTTGCAGCTTTCTCCTTTTCTCGACGACGACGGCATACTAAGGCTAGGTGGTCGGCTCGAGAACACTGACTTTAACTTCGATAGAAAACATCCAGTGTTACTACACGGAAAAAACCACTTCACCAAGCTGTTAATGCGAGCCGAGCACCTACGCTTATTGCATGCTGGTCCGCAACTGCTTCTAGCTGGCTTTAGGGATCAGTTTTGGCCTTTAAGGGGGCGGACGTTAGCTCGTAAGGTATACCGGCAATGTGTCATTTGTACCCGGTTTCGTGCAAAAACAATGGAGCCGTTGATGGGCCAACTGCCGTCAAGTAGGGTCACTCGTAGTTTTCCATTTGAAATTTGTGGTAGTGATTTTGCAGGTCCGCTTCCAATCTCAAGTAAGACCGGCCGCGGAAATAGAATTTCGAAGTGCTATATCTGCTTATTTGTTTGTTTTTGTACCAAGGCCATACATTTAGAGGTAGTTAGCGACCTTAGTAGTAACGCTTTCATTTCGTGCCTTCGCCGGTTCATTTCTCGAAGAGGAAAACCCAGTAAACTATTTTGTGATAATGGCTCAAACTACGTAGGGGCAAACAATGAATTGGGCCGAGCACTAAA
Source organism: Acleris laterana (assembly GCA_963966035.1). Classification (NCBI taxonomy): domain Eukaryota; kingdom Metazoa; phylum Arthropoda; class Insecta; order Lepidoptera; family Tortricidae; genus Acleris; species Acleris laterana. The sequence goes on from OZ014438.1 coordinate 20,323,219, forward strand.
ATCAGGCATGGATTCTATTTATAATTTCACAGCTGAAGAACGCATTAAGTTCGTATTTAACCCCCCTTACTCCCCGACCTTTGGAGGTTTATGGGAGGCAAATGTAAAATGCATTAAACATCATTTAAAAAGAGTTATAGGCAATTCTAGTTTAACGTACGAGGAGTTGAGTACGCTTTGCACACAAATCGAAGCCGTCCTCAACTCCCGTCCCCTCACCCCTCTATCATGTAATCCCAGCGACCTTTCTCCTCTCACCCCAGGGCACTTCCTCGTCGGGCGGCCGCTGACATCAATACCGTCGCCGCCAGCGACCGCGGAAAGAAGCATAAAAACCAGATATCAGCTGATCGAGACGCTAAGAGAAAGTTTCTGGACTCGGTGGTCCAATGAATATTTAACAGAGTTGCAGAGGAAAACCAAGTGGCAGCAACCATACAAAGGCCTGAAGGAAGGTGCAATGGTAGTATTCAAGGACGCCAACCTGCCCCCCACGAGATGGAAGTTGGCACGAGTTCATCGACTATATCCTAGCAAGGACGGCGTCAGCCGGGTCGCCGACTTTATAACAACGCGAGGTGTGGAGCGGCGCGCACTTAACCGAGTATGTCCCCTTCTCGAGGAAGATGATACGTTGGAAGCAGCAGCACATCCTGCGAGTACTTCAGTCGCTTCCAACGGGCCCCAGGATGTTAACGCCTTATAAGGCAATGGACCGGAGCGGGAGGTGTAACGGTTGTTCCGGCCGCTCGCCGCGCGCTCTTGCTATTCAGCCACGGCCACGAGCGCACGCACCGACTTAGATATACCTCTCAATACGACTGTACATTTTCAGAAGTAAATCCTTTTAATTCATCTTTGTATTCTTGTTCCTTTACACCAACACTTTACTTTTGTTCTCGAGGGTCATCACAAACCGTCTTCCCGCAAGATTTGACGCTTTCCAACCACCGGAACAGGCTGGGTTTCGCAAAGGCTACAGTACCATAGACCACATCCACACGGTGCGGCAGGTTATACAGAAGTCCGAAGAGTATAACCAGCCCCTGTGCCTGGCCTTTGTGGACTATGAGAAAGCCTTCGACTCGGTCGAAACCTGGGCTGTTCTGGAATCCTTGCAGCGATGCCAAGTCGATTGGCGGTACGTGAAGGTGCTAAGAAGCCTGTACAGTATGGCATCGATGTCCGTCCAAGTACAAAACCACCGAACAAAACCCATCCAGCTGCTCCGAGGTGTTAGACAGGGAGATGTTATATCTCCGAAACTGTTCACCAACGCACTGGAGGATGTGTTCAAGACGCTGGATTGGAACGGATTGGGCATCAATGTAAATGGCGAATATCTTACGCACCTTCGTTTTGCCGGTGACATAGTTATTATGGCAGAATCGCAAAAAATGCTGCACAGTCTTAACGCTGCCTCGAGACGAGTGGGGCTTGGGATGAATTTGGACAAAACAAAGGTAATGTTCAACGAACATGTCATCCCGGAACCAATTTCCGTCGAGAGCACTACGCTCGAAGTTGTCAAAGAGTACGTCTACCTTGGGCAAGTACTACAGATCGGTAGAGACAACTTCGAGCGAGAAATCGCCAGTAGAGTGCAGCTTGGCTGGGCAGCATTTGGGAAACTGCGTCATATCTTCACATCGACACTGCCGCAGTGCCTGAAAAGCCGGGTGTTTAACCAATGCGTCCTACCAGTTTTAACCTACGGAGCCGAAACGTGGAACATGACAGTCAAGTTGGCCCACCGACTGCACGTCACTCAGCGTGCTATGGAAAGGTCTATGTTGGGGATCTCATTAAGGGATAAGATCCGGAACGAGATCATACGACATAAGACTAAGGTGACTGATATAGTCCAAAAATGTAGCAAGCTGAAGTGGCAGTGGGCTAGCCATGTCTGTCGCAGAACCGACGAGAGGTGGAGCAGGAAGGTTCTCGAATGGAGACCACGCTTAGGCAAACGTAGTGTAGGACGCCCCCCGGCTAGATGGACCGATGACCTGAAGAAGGCAGCTGGCAGTGACTGGATGCAAAGGGCGGGAGATCGTGCGCGGTGGCGCTCCTTGGGGGAGGCCTATGTCCTGCAGTGGACTGCAACAGGCTGATATGATGATTAAAATCAATAATATACTTAGAAATGAAATGAAAAAATGAAAAATAATTTATTTGGCACATAAAAAAAAACAGTTAGCTAAAATATATACCTACCAAGGAAGTATTTACAAAAGTGAGGACGTAACTAAAGCTAGCTGGGCGAGAGATGAAATCAGGAAGAAAGTGATATTCAGAAAATCTGTCCAGTGATCAAACAGATGGGACCTCGCGGTAGAACGTAAGTCTTGACTAAAACACTCCGAGTGGGAGGAGCAACCAATCTCAACCGCTTGCTTCGCAAAAAAATCAACCCATTCATTACCTGAAATGCCCGCATGCCCGGGGATCCAAGCCAAAACCACATCAATGCCAAGAGAATGACAACGATGGAGAACCTCTCTTGACTTAAGATTAATTAAAAGATTATCCCTAGATCGCAGGGGAACCCTATCTAAGGCCTGGAGACAACTCAAAGAATCTGAGAAAACAATTGATAGATTTTGACATTTTGTGTGATTTTATGTAAGAGACAGCTTCAAAAATGGCAATAGCCTCTCCGGAGTAAGCAGAAGATTGAGAGGGAGATTTAAAGTTTAAAACAACATTATACCGTGGAATCTAGACAGCTGAACCCACACAGCCATCTGAAGACAGTTTGGAAGCATCAGTGAAAACAGGAATCCACCCATCCCATTTTTCAAATAATATTTTATTGAAAACGCGATTGGCTTCAATATCATTCTTTTTAATGCCAAAAGAAAAAACAATCTTAGGGTGAAACAGGAGAGAATCAAAGCTAAAACTAAATAAAGGGTTGCCAACAGACTGAACAACCGGGGGACCATTACAAAATTTACGAAAGCTTTCAATTAGGCAAGGAGTCACCTTGTGAGACCAATACTTGGAGAAGGGCATGATATCAGAAAGACGGTTAAGACGACACAATAAAGGGTGATCCTGCATCCGGCCTCACTCTAAATTAATTATCTACATACATCTAGCAACTACATATATCAAGTTTGGTGTCTTTTTCTTATAATTCGAGGACGAGGAATTCATTTCTGGAACAAACATTTTACCCACCCATACAAAAAAAATTTGAAATTCAAAAATCAAAATTCTCTCTGGCCCTTTTGTTATCATGGGTGATTTTAATCATTCTTCAGGCTTAAATATAGTTGCTGTCAAACTTTTTGACCTAAGATCTCCCACTATTACTAAGGTCAGCGGTATAAAGATTATATAAAATTGGACTTAATACAGAACCCTGAGGGAGGCCCTTCCAAATGGTTCTAGGAGATAACAAAGAACCTTGAAAACGAACTGAGATAGAACGAGCCATGAAGAGATTGCAAATGACATGAAACATCTTCACCGGCAAACTCAATTGAAGCATTTTTTGTCTAAGAAGCGGAAGTTGCACATTATCATAGGCAGCAGTTATATCTAAAAAAGCACCAACAAGGTGATGACCTCTAGAGAAAGCCAGACGAATATCAGACGTAAGAATACTTAAACTGTCCATAGTTCACATGCCTCTACGAAAACCAAATTGGGATTTGGAAAGGATTCCTCGATTTTCTAAAATCCACTCAAGCCTATTCTTAATTAAATGCTCTACTTAGTATCTTTGAGAGAACAGATGAAAGAGCAATAGGTCTATAACTGGAGGGGTCACTGGGATCTTTACCAGGTTTTACGATGGGAATAATTATTTGATTCTTCCAAGAATCAGGGAGGCAACCAGACGAACTATAAATATGATTTAGCAGGGAAAGGAAGAAACGTTTAGAAGAGTCAGAGCACCGTCTAATGTAAGAATAAGGAATTCCGTCTATAGCTGGAGAAGAATCCTGAAGATGATCCAACACAGAAGAAATTTCCCGAAAGGATAAAGGATCATCCATACTGTCAGATGAAAAAGGAGACGAAGATGGGGGAAAGCAATCTTCCGGCGGTACAAAAGCAGGCGCTAATTTATCCAAAAATCCCTCCAACCAGCTAGATGGATCATTAGACAGTGGGTTCGAATCAGATAAGGATCCACGAAATCTTTTGATATTCTTCCATACTAAGGAAGAGGGAGAACGAGGAGACAAGCTCTCGCAAAAACGGGACCAGCCAAGACGTTTTTTTTTAGAAGATAACAAACGCTTGCAACGAGTATTGGAAACCTAGAACTCCAAATATTTTTCCAGATTAGACAAGTCTACAGCAAAAGCACCTTCAGCCTCATTTCTTTTTTTAATAGCTAAAGTACAATCAGCATCCCACCACGGAGGAGAGTAAGCCCTGCGAAGTGAAGAGCATTTAGTAGGAATACTAGAATTAGCTGATAGAATTAAAATTGAGACAAACTATAAATACAACTCTAGAAAATTATCAGAAGAAATAGGGGGAAGAAGCGCTACCTCATTAGAGACCAAAGAAAAATATTCAGGCCAGTCAGCCTTCACAGTTCTATATTTAAGAAGAGGAGGGGAAGATGAAATCGGAACAGACACATCAGACGAAAATGAAATAAGAATAGGAAAGTGGTCACTACCATGAGAAAGGGAGAGAACCCTCCAGGAGAGCCCAGAAGCCAAGTTAGGTGATGCCAGAGATAAATCCACAGAGCTACGGTTTTGCAAAGGGGATGATCTTCTAGTAGGAGAGCCATCATTCAACAGGCAAAAATTAATGTTGTCAAAGACATTTAAAAGATGAGGAGAATTGTAATCGCAGGAATGAGAACCCCACAAAGTGTGATGACAATTAAAATCACCCATGATAACAAAAAGGCCAGAGAGAGAGGAAAGGATTGAGTCTAATTCAGCAATAATTGTTAGATTAGGGTGAGGAATATAAAGGGAGATAAAAGTAGAATTAAAAAGTTTGACAGCAACTATATTTAAGCCCGAAGAATGATTAAAATCACCCATGATAACAAAAGGGCCAGAGAGAGAGGAAAGGATTGAGTCTAATTCAGCAATAATTGTTAGATTAGGGTGAGGAATATAAAGGGAGATAAAAGTAGAATTAAAAAGTTTGACAGCAACTATATTTAAGCCTGAAGAATGATTGGGGATAGGAACTAAAGAAAAGGGAAGAGAACGTTTAATAAGAACGGCACAGCCGTTCCAACCATCAGCACTGTCATCCCGAAGACATGAGAAACCTGAAACCCTAAAAAGGGACCCAGGCTTTAACCATGTCTCCGAGATGGCAAGGATTGAAGGACTAAATTTATTAATGAGATGAATGATTTCATGTTTTTTATGTCGAATGCTTCTACAATTCCATGTATAAGCCATTATTGGTCATAAGGACAGACGTCAATTGGTTTAGCAGTTCTGAGACATTGTTCGGTATAGCATCAGAGAACTTCGAAAGAAGATTCACTAATGTGCTGATAAGCAGCTTAATAAGGTTATCATTTGGAGTAAAATCTGGTTCAGAGTTATTGAGAGCACAGCCATTTAATTGAGTGGATTTTGGAGCATGAATGATTGCGTCGTGAGCAGCTTTGTCATAGCCCTTCTCCAACACTGGGGCGACGAGGAAAAAACACTGTTTTTTTGTGAGAAACCGAAGGAACAGAACGTGTGGGAGAGACAGGCGAAGGAGGAGATAAGGAATCTTGAGACACGGGAAACAAGGAAGGAGAAACCAAAGAGCGAGTAGTATCAGCGAAAGAACGCCGGACGGGACGAAAGCGACGAGCAGCATCAGAGTACGGGATATTCTCCTCTGACATCACCAACTTTATACTTTTCTGTCTGGAGTGCTCAGGGCAAGAAGAATTTGTAGCAAAATGCATGCCAGAACAAAATAGGCAAGAAACCATTTCTGCACTGACAACACTATCAACGCCTTCATGAGGTTGAGCGCATTTCGCATTTGAAACAACGGGGTTTAGACCTACAATTCGCTTTAATATGGCCGAACTGGCAGCACTAATTGCATTGAATAGAAGGGAGCTGATATACATCCACAGGAATAGAGGTGTGAAAACAATAAACTCTTTCGGGCAAACATTGCCCCAAGAAGGTCAACGATACAGTTTGGGTAGGAACCCAGGACACTTTCCCATCCAGAAAACATTTACGATTAAGCCTACGAGCCTTAATTACTTTTACAGAGCAGTCAATAGAGTTGACCAGCTCCTCCAGAGTCCAGTCGACGGGAATGCCACGAACAAGGCCCATCCGAGTGATACTAAACATTGGGATGATGGGGGAATATTGGGGGTTATCTTTGAATAGGGCACTCTCCAAGAATTCATTAGCCGAATCTGCACTTGAAAAATCTACAGCAACTCGACTGCGACCGCCAGTTTTAATACCACCCTTGGAAATACCCTTAACATTATATCTATGGACAAGCTGGGCGAATTTCAAAGTACGAAACGTGGAACCAATGGAGGAATCCTCCAGTGATTTCGTGACGTGAACAATGAAAGGACCGGAATCACCAGAACCATATTTCAATTTGGAACCGGGAGCGAATTCGGGAACCGAAAAAGTGTGTTGAATGGAGGCTGACGCCGGCATCCTAGCATCCCTTTTATAGTTGACATCCACAACACCAGAGTCTTCGGGGCCACGTTTGCGGGAACTAACTTCCCCCCAATCCACTACAGGGACCGTAGTCCCACCGCCCCCATCAGGGGGCTCCTCATCCAACATCAATAAAAACTTACACAATCTTCGCTAGACAACACTATAATACAAACACACTAAATTTAAAAAACTATATGTACAATAATTGGGTGAATTTTCAAACAGGTATTTTTGGGTGTCACACGGCTGTAATACGGAAAATAATAAATAAAATAATATCAAAAAAAATGTTTTTCATCACATACACTGTCATATTAAGAGGCCATACATAATCATCACGCAAATGTAAGCCAAATCTCTGAAAAAAAATATTGAACTTTAAAAATAGCGCGAATATGACCACTCTGAGGCATGTCACACTTCCAGTTTTGTCCAAACAAGCTCGCGTAACTTTGTGTGTACGCAATATCTTAATTAGGTATTATACATCATTAGAAAGAATATTAGATGACGCTTCTTAATAATTATCCAATAATGCAAAAATATTAATACCTAAAAGTAGGCAGACCGCTTTGTCTTTGTCCCGCGCCGACCACTCACGAAACGACTCGCAAATACCTGCTGATAACTGGTTCGTCTAGTGACTTACCGCCATGTTTACGTTTTTATTTAAAGAGACCATTAGTTGTGCTTTCGCGACTGAATGGAGTGGACATGTATATGTGCGCCGTTAGAGCTAGCGAGGTTAGTCTTTTTCGCGATGTATTTTGGTACCCTGTGAAGTAATTTCAGTGGCGCGTAATTTCTGTACGTTAAATAAGTATGTTTTAGTTATTTTTTTGATATTTATAATATACCTTTATTGACTAAATTAAACCCGTAATGCATCTTTTAATAAAGTATATAGTGCAACCGATATCTTTGAAAAACTGTTATGCCGTAATTTCTGTGGCGTAATTTCGGTGGCGTTTTTGTCCACCGAAATTACAAATTCCCACCGATATTACAAGTCAAGTCAATTTTGTATAGGATTTTGTTAAAAACAGTCATAGATTTAGCATAAATGCGTAGCTAAAATTACATTTTATATAACGATGCTAATATTTATTTATTAATGATATTTAAAAAATTTATGATGTCTATAATCAGAACTATTTAAATTGACTAAAATAAAAACCAAGTTAATGCGAAGACTATTACTAATGAATGAATTAAGGACAGAGAGCCTCGTTGCCAGTTGCCCTATTCTTGAGTGGACTAATCAATCATTTTGACGACGCGCTGGCCTAGTGGGTAGTGACCCTGCCTACGAAGCTAGCGGTCCTGGGTTCGAATCCCGGTAAGGGCACATATTTGTGTGATGAGCTCGAATATTTGTTTCTGAGTCATGGATGTTTTCTATCTATTTAAATATATTTCTCTATATAAGTATTTATATCGTTGTCTAGTACCCATAGTACAAGCCTAGAGCTTAGTTTGGGACTTATATATTTTTTGATATTTTTTTAGGAGAAATAATGACAAAAACAAAACAGAGTAAAGAAGAGCGACTGGAAAAAAAGAAGCTAGCCGAAAGGTTACGAAAAGCTAAAATTAAAAATGATCCTCTAAAGTACGAAGGACGTATATTCATCATTAATTTCAAAGTAAATTTACGATGTAATTTCGGTGGCACCGTTGTAATTTTCGGTGGCGCAAAAAAAATAAAAATAGTTTTTAACTAAAATAATAACTTCAGAATGGTGCCTCATACAGCATTTCGATTAGAAATTTAATCTCTTTCTAGTCATTATATAAATTATCACCAAACGATGAAAAAAAAATGCGCCACCGAAATTACGAAAAAACGTCCATCTCAAAAATTCACCCAATTACACTTATTCTTAGACAATCAACTGAAATAACGATTAAAAAGGGCAAGAGAAAATTTTGCACGTGTAACAACCAGGCACCGTCAATTCGAGTTCATAGTTCGTTAGTTCCACAGATTGTAAGGGTCACGGGTTGGAATCTACCTCATTCACTCTTTTACGTTAGAGCCCGTTCTCACGAGCGCTTTTTCAACGCGCGTTAAAAAAACGTTGAAATGACTCAAATTTATAACCATGTGTTTATTCACACGAAGGCGGTTTTAAAGCGCGGCGCTTTTTTATCGATCACTGTTCGATTTTTGACGTTGGGCGTTGGACGTTAAATTGAATTGAGCTTACAATACCGCCAACGTCCGGCTGTAACGCGACGCTTTTTAAGCGCTCGTGAGAACGGGGCCTTACTGATTTGTGGGAATCATGACCTGAAGTTCATAAGGTATCCTATACACTTCAGGTAATTGAATGATGTTACAAAGCGTGAATAGTTTACTCGTTAACTTTGCTTTATCTGTGGGACATTTTTACATTCATTCAATAATTTCAAATGAAAGATTCGAAGTGACTTTGCGTTTGACGGTGTATGCCAAAAAATTGGTTTTGTGTTATAAAGATCTATCTAAAATAAATACTTAATAATTTTCTCTTTTAAATCTTTTCCAGTTTCCATTTCCATTTCCACCAAGTTTAACGTTCACTCCATCCACCAATTTGAAATTGTGTTCGCAAAATCTTGCCGTACAATAAAATGTATTATTCCCGTCTGCAACTCGACCGTGGATAATCAAACGTTATACCGGTTCCCTCGGAACGCAGGGTTAAAAGGTATCTGGTGTGACCTGCTGACGCCACACGCTGGCAATTTAGTGTCGAAAAGTAATTCAGATTCGGAAAATTTAAAAGTGTGTGTTTTTTACCATTTTGAAAAACAATATTTATTTTGTGGACGGCCAAAGCCCCGTACGATGACAATGGCGTGTCCTACGCTTTTCTCCGAAGAAGAGATTCTGTCAGTGTCTCTTACAGTATGGCAGAACAGTGTATACACTATTCATTTCTGTATCTTTTCAATGAAATAATGTTTGTTGGTAAGAGTTATTTTTAACTAGAGATTTTGTACGGCGTTTTTTCGCAAAAATGGTTTACCTACTCTTAAGAAACGCTGGTAGACTCGTGACTTAAAATTTGACTTAATTGCAAAATAAATGTTTTTAATTTAATACGGCTTATAATTTCTACGGTATTATATTTTCAATTCAGAAAGACGCACCCAGCTGCTTGATTTCATAATTCAATCTCGTAACAGCTAAATTAGATGTTGAGACGTGTGTGTCTTTGTGGATTGGAAACAATAGTTGCGCCTATTATGTATACTTTCCTATTTTGTATAGTTTGTTTCACTGCATCAGTTTATTGTCGAAAATGTATTAATACTTAACTCGTTTAAAATCAGTGAAACAATCTTATTCACACGGGAAAAAAAACATGAGTTCCTATAATACACAAACTGCAGAAATTAAAAGTTCGTTCTCGAATTGAACGAAGTTAACTTATTCGTGTTTATCAACCAAAAGTGCGAAGAAGTTTACTTCGTTCAATACGAAAATGAACTGCTCTCAGAATTCATTTGCCGCCATTCCTCCATTTTTTTTTTCTTTTTTTTTGCATACTAGCGCCACTGCTTTACGCTGCGGTGCGGGACTCAACTACTACTAACGTTATGTCAGTTCCAAGTTTGATTCCTATCTGTCTTTAATAGACATATCCTATAATCTGTGGTAAGGGTATCAATAACGACCTACTAACAGCCTACCACAGATTATAGGATATGTCTATTAAAGACAGATAGGAATCAAACTTGGAACTGACATAACGTTAGTAGTAGTTGAATCAATAACGACCTACTAACAGCCTACTAAGCACAACTTGACACATTTCTGAAATAGCGACATTGACAGACAATGAAGTATACTCAATCTTCATAAACAATTAAAGATGATAATTAGAACCTTTTTTCATCGTATCTTAGTTTCCCTAAATTGATAAATAGGTTTTAGCTAGTTAAACAAAATTATTTACGAAATTGAAATTGTGCTGCTGATTAGGCATATTTCATCCATTTTCATGCTTCAAAACGTGCATGTGAAACATTTATCAAATAAACATTATTAAGAACTACTGATTCGGTACTTAACTTATGAACCTCTTTGCGTTATTGTATTGGCCATCGATGCATTAAATGTTGAAATGAAAATGTCATTAAATTTACCCTTGTCATTCTTCAAATAAAAATGCCTTTGCTAACGTCGGATTTTTATACCCACAGAAAAAATGTAAACAAAGTTACGTCACTGTCAAAGTGACGTTTCAGGGTATCTCAAAGTTAGGGCCAGCAAGAAATATAATATTAAGTTATCATTTCGTTCGAACCGTGATATAAAAATAAATTAGAGATATAATTGAAATTATAATCGCATAAATGAGTCTCTGGAAAGCGATTACGACGGGAGCACGAATGGTGAAGCGAAGCGAGTGAAGTATAGGTGTACCAGAATCTCATGGCAAATAGGGAAATTAAAAAATGTAGAGGGCAATACTGGGGAAATTGGACTAAACGGTATTGATACTGTGTAATTTTTAATCGGCTTAAAAAAACGAGGAATTTAAGATTCGACGAATTTGTATTTTTTTATGTTTTTAGGATTTTTAACATAAAATATATGACACTAGAGGTCTATTACATTAAACTTCCAGTATAGGATAATAATTATTGCTCACAAATAAAATAATAAACACACCATTCTTACTCGCCAAATTGATATACTTATAATGAGTAGGTATAAGAAATAACTTGAAATCTCATCTAGAACTAGAAAATGATTCCAAAAATTCTACTGTCATTTCTTGTTCTTCATCTGCTGAGGGCGATGAAGAGAAAGGAGTATTTATAATAAACCGCTCTTCTAACATTTTCTCTACATGTTGAGAAAGCTTCTTCTGTCAATAATTTAATATCGCTGGCAGGTCTGTTTACATTCTTCTCGGCAACTTTTTGTTTCATTATACCCCAAATCATTTCTATGAATGTACAATGATAAGGTGGGAGCCTTAAAACTTCGTGGCCATGTGATTTAGTGAGGGTAGACTGGTTTTGTTACACGGCTTCAAGTAGTTGACATTTACGCCAACGATCATCATGGTGCCCTCGGTTATAATTCGACGTATGGTAGTGCTGGGAACCCCTGTAATAAGTAGCATTTATGTAAGACAAAATATAACTAAACCTAAAAGTATCAAAACAGTTCGTTTCAACTTACCAGTCAACTCCACGATACGCTTTAAAATCGAAGATTGTGTTTGATTTACACCTCCTTCTTCGCGTACTGCTTGAGCTTGAGATCTAAGTGGTTTTCTCGACATTTTCACCAGATAACAATCGTTGAAGGTGAATTTCAAAATGTATGCAACGGTAAACAAATAATTTGACACAGCGGCCAGTTGACAGTTGCCATATGAAAATCAATGTATTTTTACTTTTAAAAATGCCATCAGATTCTGGTAGACCTATAGCGTCTCAAATCTTTCAAGCAGCCGTCAACTTGTTATAGGTTCAGGTAATGGTTCAGGTAATCATATTCGATAAAAACAAATGCGAATATATATAATTGAAATTATTAGTTTTTGACAGATAAAACCCGCGAAAGTCCTGTTTTTTTTTAAATTTCAATGACAATCCGGAGGCAAAAAGATGCGTTCAAGTCTAACCATTTTTTGTCTATGGTATAATTACACTAAATGGCACCTTTTTAACGCCGTGCCTGTTCAGAAATGAAAAAAAATAAAAAATGACCCACCCTAATGCTCGTGGTTATTTGAATTTGCTTTTATTGTACGCGACGTGCAATAATAACGCGGCTGAAGCTTTGCGTCGATACCGAGAAACATTATCCTCCACCACATCCAACTGGGCATAGGACAATTTTAAGGGCTTTGGATCGTATCGCCAACATCCAGCCCGTTGTACCAGCAACAGCCCAGAACGACCAACGTGGAGGAGGCGTTGTTCGAATTGCGGCTCGACTTGAAGAAAGGGTGCTGCGTTATTTTAGAAGACATCCGAGAGTGAGTTCTAGAGTAGCGGGTCGACATTACAGAATAACCCATACTGCAGTACTTACTATTCTAAAACGTGCCAGACATCACCCTTACAAAATACAGAGGGTTCAAGCTCTACTCCCTCGGGACTGCCCTATCCGCGAAGCCTAATGCCGATGGTTATTACAAAAGATAGTAGAAGAGCGAGATTTCATAACGCATAATATGTATTATTTGGAGTGATGAAAGCTTGTTCACACGCAACGGAATATGGAATAGACGAAACCAACATGTGTATGCCGAGGAGAATCCTTTCGCTTATCGATTCTCGAGTCACCAGTATCGTTGGTCTATTAACGTCTGGGCGGCGATTCACGGAGAAACTATCATAGGACCTGTGTTTCTGCCTCCAACTCTAAACAGAGACGGATACATGTCTCTGTTTAGAGTTGGAGGTTGGGATAATTCAATTATATGGATGACGCTTTGTAAACAAGTTCTTAGAGAAACCTATTGACAGGTGGCGGTGTCACTTTTTTGAGAAACACCCAGTTGCAAAACGGTAGTCGCTAACGTTTAGATTTCAATAGGTATTTACCGTTGGAATCGTACTAGCGATCTTTAGTTCTATAAGTGACCGCTAAAGACGCTATCAATTATCCGTACGAATCATTTACGCCGTCGCTAGCGAGTACGGTCACTGTAACCTTATGGTAGTGGTGTACAGCTTTCGCCCCAGATCGCGAAACACTATCGACTTTAACATTATGTGGCCTCTTAATAGTAGATTGTTCAACAAGGGACTAAAGTAAGCCATTATGACATGAGATATTTATCCACCCGAGCAAAGCGAGGGTGGATAAAGTTCGAGTGTCATTATGGCGCTTTAGTCTCGAGTTAAACACTCTACTTTTCACTTCGAATGCGAGAAAAAAAAACGACGTTCTATACAAAATTACAAAATTTAACAAATAGTAGGTAACAAAGTTTCTGACAAAGTTTCGCAGTTATTACTTTTTTGTAAAGTGACACTTTAAATGCTTGCATATTTAGCCAACAGACAAACTTGAAAACTATTGTCTTTAATATATTTAAATATATTTATATTAGTAATCATTAATCGTGTTTCAAGAAATTTAATCTTTTTATAAATAATTTTGCACAGTTGGCATTTTGAGGTTATTTCCACGGCCTAAAAATGGTCCATACACAATCACTGAAAATGGCGATAATCCTCCATTCACAAACACCGTGATGTTTAAATGCTTGCATATTTAGCCAACAGATACAAACTTGAAAACTATTTGGACCATGCCTAATAAAATAGATTTATCCCTTATATATTTAAATAGATTCATATTTGTAATCATTAATCGTGTTTCACGAAATTAAATCGCTTATTTTATATTTTTGCACTAAAAATGGTTCATATACAATCACTGAAAAGGCGATGATTGGCTGTTTAAGGGTTTCCAACGTAAATTAAAAAGAAAAATTACTCTAGTCCCTAGGGAGTAAAGTGTATTTTTAGTCCCTTGAGATTAAATACATCACTTTAGTCCGCCTATACAAGCCTATTGTGAGTCATTTTAGAGCCTGAGAAGTGAAAATATAATTATCTGCCCTCTACCAATTTATCGACCCGCATTGACAGCACTTATAGTTCGCAAACCTAGATTTTCACCTTAAACGGTAGGTGCCTACCGACAGCAGTTTTCGAAAGCGCTACCTGCCCGCGCCGTAACTGTCATAGGTAGCTAGTGTCGTCTAATTTACAACTGAACGTTCTTCTATACTGACCATGCAATGTGTTTACCACACTAAAATTAATCCGTATGGTAGACACATTGCATGGTTGTTCAGTTTAGGATAAAACGATCTCTTCTTATATACGTAAAACCTTTTTCCTACTCCTGTACTTTTATCTGTCATTTATATAGTCACGAACACTAATATAAGAACATACATAATATGTCCGCAGAATAATCCAGAGAAAAGTCTATCTTGTCTATGCCCCAAAACAGCACTTGTGCGTTTTTGAGATAAAACGATACGGCCAGCTGCCAAAGCTTAGCGTTGCACAATTGATTTAATCATATTTTAACGAGTGTGAAATAGGGACTATAAATCACCTAATGTTTTGAGAAATGATTTCAGTTACCTGATTGGTCGATTTTTAAATAGCTGTATTCTGGTTGGTTGATACGAAATACAAAGTTTTTTATAAGATTTAAATTAGTTAAAGAGAAAGGTACCTAAAAGAACCTATCGTTCCGTTTGACAGTCGATGTGTATTGTGATTGGTGGATTTAATTTGGTGAAGTATTCTGATTGGTCAAATTAAAATGTTTTAGAATTGTAAATAATTCTATTTTCCATTCCGTCAATTTAAAAACAAACTAAACCATAGACACATATTTTGTCATTTTCTTGTTTCCCGCTCGTTTGTTGTTCTTTACTTCGTTCGTTCGTTTGTAAGTTTTTTCGCTTAGTTTTGCATTTCATTTGAAACCTAGTCGTAGAAAAAGTATTGTATGCAACGGTGTATAACTAAGTCAAAAAACACTCGTGGCGCTTACCTTTACGATACAACAACACACGCCACTCATATTTTTTGACCTCTCTTATACAACTATTGCATAAACTACTATTTACATGGTTATATAAAAGGTAGATACAATCGACTACAAAGAGATGTGTGGACACCTTTTCTCCTTAATGCATTATAATAAAAACCAAAAGTGGATACCTCTCGTTGTCGTAGTCGACTGTACGAACTAGGTGGACTCCTTCATTCATAGGTATTATGTATCAAATAATCTACGTATGTCAGTAATCGCAAAAAAAAAAAGTGTAACAGGTGTTAGCAGATGACAAGAGAATGGATTTTCTTTTTTACAATCCAGTTGTAAAATACGTAGCATGTCAATAGCTGAGCGAGCACTCATTGTACCAAACAATGAAAAAACTAAGCACGTAAAGACAATTAAAATTCGCAGCGCAACACTGTCGTTACGGGAAACCCGATATCAGCGACGATAAGGATTGGTGAGAGAATTTTATGATGTTTGTTGTTATGGTAGGGTTTGAGATGTGGTAGGTAGGTACCTGGAGGGTGAGCGAGGGTGGTGGCCGCGGTGGCCGCGAGCAGAGTCAGCGCCAGCACCGTCAGCATTCCGTGGCGCCCGATCCCGCGTGAGCGTCAGCGTGCTCTCTGTTTACTGCGCGCCGCGCCGCTCGCCCGAGTCGGCCGAGTCGCCAGGCGGCGCGCGCCGCGCACGGCGCGCCGATCGATACTCCGCCCACATCCTCTTCACTACGCGATCACGAAAAAGCTTAACTGACGCACTATACTACACATTATACTCTACAACTCAACGTCGACGACGTTTTACCTTTATTCATCTCTTTATTTCCATTAAGACACTGAAGTGAGCTAGAGCTCACATCCAAGGCCGCAAGGTTCCTTTGTAGTAAATTCAATTTATTAATGGAAATGTTTGAAAGCGATTTTCTTTAATATAATTCCCACTGTAAAAATTATTCAACCTCACGTATGAGTAGTTAATGTACATAGGTACACAGTCAACGGTAAAAATAAAAATCCGCATAGTTGCAATACATATTATACATTATTACCTACGGGCGAAAAGTAAAGGGATTTCCTAACCAGGTTAGCAGGCCGAGCAATAGCGAGGTCAGGAAGTCCTCGTTTCCGGCGAGGCATATATTAGTGAATAGTGTCCTTATCATTAGATACATCATAGATCTGATGAATCGATCTTAAGAGAATGATTATGATATGCGTGTTATATGGAGAATTTTATGAAAACGGTTGTTTTCATACATTTTATTTTGCGGATTATTTAGTGACGTCAAATGCAAACCAAACAAAATTCTGTCAGGAATATTGGACACTTCTATGCTATATCATTAAAAGATAATAAAAGATAAAAGATGTTTATTCAGTACGTAGGCCGCACGGGTACTTTAACAAGTCAAAAACCTACCAATCTCACCTAGCATTATACAAAACAATGAGTATAGTCGTAACATACAACAAGAAATAAATATATTCACGCGTAGTTGAGCAGGAAAATGTGTCTAAACTCAGAATTTTCACCAGAACTAATTAGTAGTAATAGAAAAATAAAAAATATAAAATTAAACTTAACTATGATGGTGCAAGAAACTACAATAGTTATTTGTTCAACAAGAGAGCAAAGTTGGTTTTTGCTGCGAGTGATGATTTTGAATCCCGAGTAAGCGAAGGATTCTATTATTGAATCACGAGCGTAGCGAGTGATTCTAGGTTAGAATCCTGAGCGTAGCGAGGGATTCAAAGATACGAGACGTAAAAAACTTTGGTCTCGTGTGAGACATACAACTTTTCACCTCAGCAGCGAGAACAACACAGCGTGAAGCTGGTAGGGCCAACGCAGGTCTTCCGTTGTGACCATTTGGTGAATACACGACTAAATAACGACACGATCGCATATGCATCAATCACAAGCATTTTTGCAAAATACTAATAAAATAAAAAGTGGAAAAAATAAACATGAAACAGATAAAACCTGTCACTCAACTTGATAATGCCGTAGTGCAAACACAACTTTATACAGCTTTATGTAGTCTGTGGCTTTAAAAAAAACCTAACTAGGCCTTGTCTATGGCTATTGGCTATGGCGGACAAATTAACAAAAATTACATCGTCATTTACATTAGGTATACATTACTTTTTTTTTTTAAGTACAATAATCCCGCTATTTTTGAAATGCGTTCTGAAACTGCCCCCGCGGTTTATGTCACGAAATTAAAGATTGTTAAAACGATAACAAAATTATGTAGATACATAACTTCTTATTTTTCATTAATTTTGTCTTCAAAACATTAAATAAAAAAAAATATTGTACCTACTGTATAAAATAGTTATAATAAACACATTTCAAAGTTTAACAGATAGTTTTATTTGCAATTTTACGGTTATGTGTGCATCCGAACGTGCGTTTCTTTTTGGGCCTACTATGTGTGGAATTTGAAAATCGAACTTCGAATCAAGTTGTTTCTATCTCTCGCTTTTTTCCTATCGAAGTGAAAGTGACAGAACAAAGTGAAGTTCAATTTTTTCGATTGTTGTGATTAGCCCCAGCACTGCTCACGGCATTTAAAAAAAATAATTAAAAAGCTACTTTGCCTCTCGCTCGCAGCAAAATTGAATTTTGCTCACTGTTTTTAAGCAGCAAAACCTGCTTGTTTGAGCTGCTGAGGTGAAATAGTATATTATGCAACTAGTGAATAAAAGACGGATTTAATGCGAGGGCCATAGATGACTCTCGAGCAAGTGAAGGATACTAACGACTGAATCACGACCGCAGGGAGTGATTCAGGATGATTGAATCACGAGCGTAGCGAGTGATTCAAGTGTTAGAATCCTGAGCGACGCGAGTGATACATGGCCCTCGATATAAATCCGTTTTATTCAAGAGTTGCATACTAAACTTTATACCATGACTACGAGAAAAAGAAAGATTTAAGCGAAAATAGATATTTAAAAACGAAAAATGGAAGGTAAAATTAATTAAAATGCACATTAAAATTGGAACTAATGTTTTATTTATTAAGAAACACTAAATTTTATGTTCGTACAACTTTCAGTATTCAAAATGGCGCCAATTTATTTTTCCTTGTATTTTTCACAGAGAGAAAGGCAAAAGACATCGATCCATACAGCCTATGGCGCCAATTTACCTACTAATGACAGCAAATAACACAAAACTTTTTTAATGCTAAACTCTTTGTGGTTAATGACGACCAATCAAATCTCGAGGAGGAGTTTGTATCGCGTATTTTATGTTCTAAATTCAAACACCAAAATAGTGAGTAAAAGTGCTTTTTATTCACTGTTTTGAGTGAATAAAATAAGCCTTTAATAGGGGGAATGGTATAAAAAAAGTTTCGATACATTGTCCTACAGAAACCGTGTCCCCTAAACAATAAGTATACAATGGTTACACATTTTTAGGACTAAGTTATTATTAAGTTATTTGACTGCTTAGTTTTTTTTCCTCGACCCTATAGTAAGCTTTAGACATCAGCGAATTTTTCAAGTAACTTTTAAGTACTGGAAATGGTAACTTTAAAACTTCGTCAGGTAATCACTACATATTATAAAACAAAGTCGCTTCCCGCTGTCTGTCCCTATGTATGCTTAGATCTTTAAAACTACGCACCGGATTTTGATGCGGTTTTTTTTAATAGATAGAGTGATTCAAGAGGAAGGTTTTTATGTATAATAAATTCAACTTTATGTACGGGTGTTACAGAAAACTCACATTAACCGAAGCGAAGCGAGGGCGGGTCGCTAGTTTATTATATAAATGAATGCATTGACCAACAAAGGATTTATATACCTATACATTACGGACGCAAAATTTTCGAATGGCAATTAAACTTTTATTTCTTGTATTATTATGTATACTTATCAGAATTTTTGGCGAAAGAATCTAAAATTTTAATAACATAAGTAAATAATATTGTCATAAATAAATTGATACGCTACAATTAAGATGTGAATTTCTTTAAAAAGTTATCTTAAGCAGTCACGGGAATTTAAGTTATAAATAGAACGAATAGCCCTTTTTTGTAAAATAAATATACTTTGTATTTCAGCTGTCTTACCCCAAACCAGAATACCGTACGACATGACACTATGGAAATAACTATAATAAACTATGCGAGCTGTCTCAACATTAGTTAGTTGGCTGTTTAACGGCCTACTTGTACGATTTTATAGAGCTAGCATTTTAATAGAACACACGTGGTCATTTATAAAGCCAAAGGCTGTATGTTTACTTGTTTTAGACTGTTATACAGCTAGTAGCTGTAGTAGGACTTGTTTGTTTTCATTAAAATAACCTTTTTTTACTACTGTACAGAAGTGTTTAAATGGTTCACATGTGCACTGTAGGCTGTTAAAAGGACTATATGTGTTGTCCATTAACATCAATAGTTCACATTAGAATAAATTTATAGGCATTGGCTCTGTAGTGGTACAAATGTGGGACTTCATATAGATAACAGCATTCTAACAGAACACATGTGAACCTATATACGATTCACGGCATTAAATTGGAGTTATAATATAACAGTTCACATAGCCGTATTTCATTTCCACCATTTTGTTCTCGTAACCTTAAATATTTACCAAATATTTTCCAAAATTATCATGCAGATTTATCACAAAATAAGCAGATAGACCGTTTGAGTTTTGGTTTCATGTTATAATTCATTACCGTAGTATAATTATAATGCCAATATAATATCAAAAACTGAAAATTTTAGATTTTCTCTCAACCAGTTTTAAATATTTTACAATGAATATCGCGTTTTTACAGAGGCGCGTGAATATTTTAGCTGTAAATATGTATACATTTCACGATAAAGTTGCATTCCCATGGCATGAACATGATTAAGTATTTAAAACAGGTAACTTACCGCGTGTTATATCATAAATTTATATCCAAATGATATCCGCCGGAGTTGTAAATTGTCTTTCTTGATAACCTTTTAGCACTCTATAATTAATAACCATGAAAATAATAAAATAAAGAAATAATTTAGGACACACGTGAACTTTAGGTTGCACTAGAGTACTTTTGTCGGATTTTATAACTGTGAAGGCTGTGTATTTAGCCACTTGTTACTCTTTATTACACTCATGTACGTTGTATAGTTCACACTGCGTCCCATATAGTGCCGTAAGTCAGCCTTAAGTCCGATGTTACTACTTAAACTGCTATTATAATGCTATTATACTGCTAATGTACAGCCATAGTGAACTTAAGGCTGTCTAATTTGTGCCCAAACTGGTTCTATAAGAGCATTATAGCAAGCTATACAGCTCTTATACAGCTGACTTGCACAGCTTGTGGAGTACATGTGAACGACTAGACATCTTACGACTACCTATATAGAACCCGGAATGTTACTTGGGTAGGTAATGTAAACCACTATTTTAGATTGAATCCATATTTTGACGAAAAACTGAACGTGATTCTAGAAATCGTCAGGAACTGGAGCAGTTCTTATGATGTTGGAAGATCTGAGGAGCTTCTACTTTTTTTAAATTGTGCCATAAAGTTGACCGTGCCATTTTTATTTTCTGTCCTTCACACTTTGTCGGCTAATATTTTTTTAATTTATTTACTATATGAATAGAAATAACATTTCATTACAATACGCAAACATTCAGGTGAACAAAATGGTTAACTTTTGGAAGATACAGAGTTTTTTTTTTAATATATAAAAAAAGCACCGTGGGTAGGATGAGTGTTAATTAGCCCAAAACGAGTCGCAAGTGACCCTAGCTACCCACCCTATTCACTTGGCACACGACTTGCAATACACCCTGTATATCTTAATCTGACGCGCTTGAGTATTTCAAAATGACGATTTTTTTTTTTTTTTTACGAACGCAAACTCACAACATTTATTTGACAACCGCACTGCTGCAACAGACAATAATATTACTTACACTTTGAGCTAATTGTAAAATTCAAGTAAGGATAATTAATCAGAAAACAAACAAACGAAAGAACTTACAAAATCACTTCTACACTAATCTAACAAACCGCTACCAGTGGGCATTGTTCCTAAAATGCTGGCAGCATTGCCACGTTGAATGGCAATGCTTAATCTTTGTGCCAAGTACAGGCCAGCATTTTTGTCACGTGATGCGTCGATCAGGTGCTTTGACAAATCTTTAAAAATACGGTGTGCTCCTGGTCCCCACGGTCCTAAAGTTTCGACCCCAAAAGGCTCAAATATGTAACTTCTATCAAGTTGACTGTATTTGCGCCTTTTGAGGATCTCCGCTGATTCCGCCGCGAAACGAGCCCTAGTACTTGTTCCGGGAAGATGTGACGGCGCAAGGGTGTCCACGCAAGTGGCATCCCAAACCAACGGCCGGCCCAACTTCCACGGAACAAGAGTCATCCCATCAGGTCTTTTACCATCATCGCGCATGAGACCATTTGGTTCCAAAATAGCCGCGCAATTGGCGGTGGTAAAAGCCCGACGGAGGACATCATTAATGCTGGAGTGACGGGAAAATCTACCAGCACTTCGCGTACAGCATAGACCGTGGTGACCAAGCCGATCGACGCTAGCGCCACACTGGCAGCGGTGAGGAGCACAACATTGTGCACCCAAGCGGAGTGAGGTTGCAACTCTAAATGTTGATGAATATAACAGAGTTCCTGTGTTCGGCGATGGAAGCGTCTGTAGCCACAAACCCGATTCCCACACTCCGACCGCTAGGAGACGGGCACGATATATATTATATTTATATTTTACACATTCCAATAATGACCGCGAGTTTGCGTCACATCCAAATCGTCAGATTACATAAGAGCTTTTTTTTTAGGTTCACTTAACATCCCCTTTGAAAATCTGACGCGCTGGATCTCATTTTTAGGGTTCCGTAGTCAAACTAGGAACCCTTATAGTTTCGCCATGTCCGTCCGTCCGTCCGTCCGTCCCCAGTCTAGCTCAGAGACTCATAGTACTAGAAAGCTGTAATTTGGCATGAATATACATATTAGTCACGCCAACAAAGTGGTAAAATAAAATTTTGATAAATATTTTTTTTTAATGCACCTCCCCTACACGTAACGTGGGGATGCCTTTTTTTTTTCTTGCCTACCCCATAGTGTGGGGTGTCGTTGGATAGGTCTTTCAAAAATATTGTGGGTTTATGAAAGCAATTTTTCGATTAAGGGATCCGTTTATGAAATATTAAGCTTTAAAGCGCTATTTTTTGCTAGAGTCAAGTGTCCCCCCCCCCCCCCTACAGCCAAAACTACAAATAGTAAAAATCTAAAAAATATCTTCAACGAAAGCGCATATAACGAATTTTAAAGGAAAACTATCACGGCTAAGTAGACATGATTAGTTCCTGAGATACAGGCGACTAAAATGTTTATACCTATCAAAATCGCCTATGATAACTTTGATAGAAAAATTGTTAACGGGGGGGGGGCCTGCACGCGCGGGGGGAGTCGAACTGTCCAAGTAACAAATCGAGCGACAGCCGCGCTCATAAGCGCGAGCGCCTAGATGCTGTTCGGACGTGCCCCGTAATGCTACCTACAAGTTTGCGATTTGCGATCTGAAAGTTTACAAATAATCGATTACCTAGATTATTGATTTGAGTCGAGTATCGTTTGGAAAACTTAAAATTCTATTTACTGGCCCTTGTTTTTTTTTCAATTTCTATTAATTACTTTATAAAAGATTAAACTTTTATTGTAATTTAAAGTCGGTTTGAAGCAGTTTAGATACCTAACTACCTACATAGGTAGGTATACTGATCTCACACTTAAAAGCTTGGCTCTTGTTTGTGATATTATATACGAATTTATAAGAAAAAGAATCATTACTTAGTAGACTTAATTAGTTCCTGAGATACAGGCGACTAACGGGTTTATACCTACTAAAAATCATCTAAGACAGCGCCAAATAACTTTAAATAGAAAATTGGTTCATACATGTTGATTTTTGAGATAGTTTTTTGTGTTTGTCGTTACGGCTTCGGAGCCCTACACTGAGCATGGTCCGACATGCTCTTGCCCGGTTTTTAATCTAAAAATAACTCGTCACTGTTCGCGCGCACCAATATAGACCGAATAGAAGTAAAAATACTGTCTATATTGGTGCGCGCGAACAGTGACGAGTTGTTTTTAGATTCGGTACATCGGTTTTAGGTCGGCACTTCACTTATTTATTACGCATAGACATTATATCTCACCTCCCACAGCATCTCTTCTAACGCATGCACAACTGACACACGCGAACTCCCGTTTACTGTCGACTTTTTCTTCTGCCTGCGCTTCGATTACAACAATGTCAAGATCACAGCCGCATAAGTGTTTATCTCAATCAGATCTTACAGATGCTCGAAAACGCAAGAAACGTGACGAACCGGAGAATAATTACGATGAGATCAAGCTACTTATCGAAGGCAAACTCTCAGCTTGACAGCTGGAATGCCAGAAAAGTATCATAGAAACGATAATCTCAACAGTCCGTCATGTCCGCGGAGTTCACTAAGCTGTCCACTGCGCTAAACGAGGTCAAAGCTGAAGTTAATAAGCTCAGTCAGGATAATATTAATATCAACCACACACTAGTAGATGCCAGGAACCGCCTGACAGATTGAGAATGCCTTAACCTTTGCGGACTCGCGCTGAGGTCAGGCTGTCAGCCCTCGAAAACACCAGGTCGGCGTCAATTGATCAAAGCCACCGAGTACTGGCGCTATAGAACGTATCTACCATTGAAAAAATGGATCAGCACGCGCGCGTCAATAATATTGAGATATGTAATTTAACTGATAGGCGCGGTGAAAATTTAATCAATATCGTTAAAGACATATAGGCACTGCTCTGAAATACACAATTATGCCTTATCCGTCCACAGAGTGCCTCACGCCGATACAAGTAATAAACGCCCGAAGAATATTATTGTGCGTTTAGCATCAGTCACGTTGCGGGACAATATACTTACTGATGGCTTATAGGACTGCCAAAGGGCTCAGTACATCCCAGCTATCAATTGCTGGCCCAGCTCAAAGGATATTATCTTAACGAGCACCTGACGTTACACAACAAGCAACTGCTGAGGCAGGCTCGCGCTGCCGCGTCCGCCAACAACTATAAATATGTGTGGGTGCGTCACGCGACTATCCTGGTGCGTCATAGCGACATGACGCCGGAGCATGCCATACGCACCGTCGAGGACCTCGGCAAGATCCGGTAGGTACCGGCCCCGTGTACTTCCTGACCTAGATAAAGGGCTATACTGTCAGGTGCAGATACGCGTAATATGTTTTTTTATTAACACAATATTACAAAACAAAAAGTTTACAAAAACTTCTATACAATATGTGTTTTAGTTAACTAGATTATTTCTTGTAAAAGTTTTCATAATGGGCACTTCACTAAGCATATTTTATCAATTGAGTACAGGCTCTGTTGTTCTTTGCCTGTTTCACATTATACACTTTTATTTTTATTCATGTTCGTGGTAATTGTATCTTTAAATATATGAATAATTGAGATTCATTTTGATATGATCAAAAATGGATAATCGAATATCTGTGTTATATCAAAACTGTCGAGGTCTGAGAACCAAATTAAATACAGTATATACATATGAATATCTTATCTCGTTCATACGATGTTATTTTCCTTACAGAGACATGGTTATGCCCGGATATTCCTAATAGTGAATTCATAGATTCTCGATACAGCGTATTCCGATGTGACAGAAATTGTGCGGGAGGCGGGCGCGGCGTCGGCGGCGGCGTACTGGTGACCGTGCCGAGCGCCCGCACCGCGCCGTCACGCGCAGTATACCATGTTCTCGTTGAACTACCGATGAGTCAGCGCCAAAGACACATTATAAGCGCCGCGCCGTTTATAATTCACACAAGTGACAGCAGTTTAATTCAATTTATAAATTCATTAAATATACAGCAAGTAAATACTTTTCCGAATTCCTCAGGTAATATCCTCGATTTATTTATGACAAATAATACTGATTGCACTGGTTTTTTGACTCCCATCCCATGGCCCTAGTCCCAGCTGACACGCATCATCCGCCGTTTTACATACTTACCCCACTATCAACACTTAATAAAATCGATACTATGGCTCGTCAGTCGCAGCTTAAACATTGTTTTAATAGGACTAACTACTGTAAAATAAATGACGAAATTGAAGATACAGGCGGTAGGCGGTATCTTCGCGGGTTGATTCTGCAGAATCTCCAGTAACGCTATTTTATGAAACAATTTTTTCTATTATTAAACGTCACGTCCCGTGCAAAAAATCGAATACAAAAAAGTTGCCCGCGTGGTTTTCACCCGCGTTAGTTCACATATTTAATATCAAAAACCGGGCGTCAAAAAGTACCAGAATGTAACCGATTACGAGACATTTACCATTTCACGTAAACGTTTTAAAACACAATCGGCTATATGCTACAATAAATATATAAATTTAGTCGAAGCTAGTATCCCTGACAATATACATATAATATTTTTGGACTTACATTTCAAATCGTACTTAATCAATCTTCTCATATTCCTAATGACGTCACATTCGATAATATCACTGCAAGAAATCCTAAGCAGATATGCGAATTATTCTCATCCTTTTTTCAGTCTGTTTACGAGCCGTCCAACGTGCAGACCGACGACGACGTAGTCGAGTCAGATTCTAACTTTGCTACTCACATTCACATTAAGACTGCGCCGAGCGTACCCCGGATGTACAGTGGCGCCCTCATTACTATTATTGGGTTTTCTAATAAACTAAAGTATTTTCTTGAAATTGGTCGGTAGGTTGTTGTACTACAAATGAAAACACAACTTATAGGGTATATCACATAGTATAATAACAATTCATCTTTGAGTTATCAACTTAACGGAAAAAAGTGGCCACCTTTTCCCGTTAAGCTGACTACTCATAGGGTAGTTGTTATTAAAGTTTGTTACGTATCCCATGAATTGTGT
Organism: Acleris laterana; assembly: GCA_963966035.1. Classification (NCBI taxonomy): domain Eukaryota; kingdom Metazoa; phylum Arthropoda; class Insecta; order Lepidoptera; family Tortricidae; genus Acleris; species Acleris laterana. The sequence continues at coordinate 20,349,405 of OZ014438.1, forward strand.
TTTTACTTGCGCTACAAAAACGTATCGTCTGATTGCAAGGAAATTCTTCAGTTAATTAAAAAACACAATAATAGTAATGAGGGCGCCACTGGACGCTCGACGTTTGCTCGGTGCAGTCTTAACGAGATCACCATTCTGAGACATACTATAGATCAAGAATTAAAATGCCTCGATTTGACTAATATTACACCGGCTCCGGCTCTGATACTATACCGCGTATCAGTAGTCCTCACTAGCGCACAAAAGTGCTAAAGCCTGACCCAACCTACTGAAATTTTGAAAAGCATGCCAAATTGTGTGCATTGTGCAGTCGTACGATGCGTGTTTTCTCTCTGCGAGCAGTAGACAAGACACACTGCTGTTGGCAACCAAGGTCACTTTGGTGGAGAGCTTGGTTGTTCACCGTGTAGCAGCCGCTTTATATTTGGTAATAAAACCAGTTTGGTTGATTTGACATTGTATTTTTTTTACAAATTTACATTCGCAAAGTTTAATAATATTATTAAATATTTTTAGATATCCATCTGATACTGAAGCAAGGGAGCTTTGGATTACAGAAGCGAAACAGTTGAAAATGATTTTTTATTTATGTTTTAAATAAAACTACATTCGTTTTAACCTAATTTGTTTTGCATTTGTATTTCATTCATTCATTAAATTTATAGACCAGGGTAGAAGCCTTTAAAAATAATAAAAAGTGAAAAAAAATAATAGTAGGATGAAACCCATTGGAAAAGGAGGAGAATATTATAAAAATAAAAGGAAAAATAATTTACGGGCGATCTGAGGTCGGGAAGGGGGTGGGGGTGAGTTTAAAAGGGTAAAAAACGGTTTTTCTCGATTTCCGGCAAAACTAAAAGTCCTATCGAAAAAAATCAAATGGCAAAGTTGTAGGTAATAAAAAGATCTAAAACTTTTGTATTTACACTTTTTTCACATAACCTCAAAATTTATGTGAAAAATCCAAAAAACCAAGTTTTTGGTTTTTTATTTTTATCTTTTACAAACATTATTTTTTTTTAACGAAATTTGGTGAAAACTTACCTTTTTATGTCCCAAATACGCTGTAATTTATTTGATTAAAAATGTTTATTTTTTCACCTTATTTTGAATTAATATCGAAAAAACACCCTAATTTTCAATCGAAAATTCACCCGTCAAAATATCAGCTTTTTTCAAAAAGTTGGTATGGTTTCTGTTCGTTGAAATCTCTACTTTACGATGGTGAAAAAAAATATATATGTTACTACAGTAAATCTTCTCAGAAAATGCAATCATCCATACTGATAATCTGAAAAGACAAAATCGAATTAATAATGCCTTCACTATTTTATCGTGAATAAACTCCCAT